>OU015490.1:183772575-183792575 GCA_907164885.2 Dolomedes plantarius
TAAATATATATATATATATATATATATATATATATATATATATATATATATATATATATATATATATATATATATATATATATATACAGTGTGTAACAAAATTAAAAGACCACTGTGGATTTTGTGATTTTTACTATAAATAGTATAATTTTTTTTAAATTAAATTAGGTTGATGTTAATAAATGAAATATAAAATATATGTATATTATTTTTAAGAGAAATTTAAATATACTAATTATTATATAAATATATATATATATATATATATATATATATATATATATATATATATATATATATATATATATATATGTATATATATATATATATATATATATATATATATACATATATATACATATATATACATATATATACATATATATATATATATATATATATATATATATATATATATATATATATATATATTTATATATATATATATATATATATATATATATATACATATATATATTTATATATATATATATATATATATATATATATATATATATATATATATATATATATATATATATATATATATATATACAGTGTGTAACAAAATTAAAAGACCACTGTGGATTGTGTGATTCTTACTATAAATAGTATATTTTTTTTTAATTAAATTAGGTTGATGTTAATAAATGAAATATAAAATATATGTATATTATTTTTAAGAGAAATTTAAATATACTAATTATTTTATCAACAATTTCAAATTTTGCCAATCAAATATCTGTAACAAAATTATAAGACCACTAGTTAAAACAAATTTTTTTAATAAAACTAATATGATGTTGATCCACCATTTTTCTGAATAACTTCAAATACTCGATTTTTCATTGAATTAATTAGGTTTTCGAGCAAATATTTGGGAATTTTGTCCCATTCCTAGATGATAGCTAGTTTCAATTCATACACAGAATCATACTGACGGTTATTTGCATACACTTGACGAGCCAAACGGCCCCACAAGTTTTCGGTGGGATTTGGGTCTGGACTAAGGCTTGGCCAGTTAAAGACCTCGATTTTTTTCTTTTTGAAAGCAGTTTTTAGTTGATTTAGACACATTGCATGGCGCATTGTCTTGATGAAATTTCCAGTTTGATCCTCCTAAAAATGGGCCAAAAGGTATAAGGTGTTGTTAAAGCAGTTGTTGATAACAAATGGAGTCCATTTTTCCAAGAACTCGCTGCAGATCACATTTCCCATCATATGCCAAAACTCCCCATACCATCAGAGAACCACCACCCATCTGTCTACTGAAGAAAACCCGAGGTTCCGTTCATAAACCCTGCCAGTAGGAAATATTACCGTCCGGGCCATCCAAATTAAGTTTTTTTGGCGGAAAAAATAATATTTTTCCAAGCAGCATCCCAGGTCATGACTTCCTTTGCCCACTTCAGCCATCCATCTTTATGATGCTTTAACATTCTTGGTTTTTTTTTTAATTTCCGAAGAGCAACATTTGAATTTGATCTTAAAGTGCGACAGACTGTCATATGTAAAATAGTTTTACTTGTCTCCTGTGTTATTTTACGAGTAGACAAGTTCTGTTTCGTTGCAAGCTTGAAAATTCGTCTATTATCGCGAGCTGATAATTTACTCTTTCTGCCAGATCTTTTATATTTTCCATAAAAATCTCTTTTACTTAAAAAGTTATGAATAGCAGTTTTAGAACGTTTAAGTATCTTACTTATTTCACATTCCAATTTTCCAGACCCCTTATAAAACCCAATTTTTCGAACTTCTAGTTCAGATAATTCTCTTCCATGCGGCATTGTGAATTTCCACATAAAAACAAACAAATTAAATTCTATAATCTTTTACAATTTTATCGTTTGGACTTTTTTGTGATGTAAAGTTGCAGTTTATCTATGATTCTGAAAGAAAAAACAAAATAGTTTTAAAAACGCAAACGATTTTAAATAAAAAAATAAGTGGTTTTATATTTATGTTACACCGAGATTTCAAAACATCGTTTGCTGTGTGAATTTAACTGAATTTTTATTTCCTTTAAGAGATTTATTTGAGAAAATATAACTTTTTTCATTTGCTTCAAATTTTAAAATTATCCATTTTATGCAGTGTAATATTAAAATGAGTGATATTTTGGATGGTCTTACAATTTTATTACACACTGTATATATATATATGCACTCCACAAGATACATTTCGCTGCATATCAGTATCACACAAAATGAATTGCGTTATGGGTCATTCCATGCGAAATGTGCAAATCAGCTGTAGCTGACATATCACAGATTTTAATGAAATTCTATATTTAAGTAGATAACTTATATTTATAAGCATATGGAAAATATTAGATTTCAGAAATGTATATTTTTTATTTATAAACAATAAAAGGTGGCATTCACAATAACTAAAATTTTCCGACTGCTAAAAGTAACATGTTCATAACCCATTTTTTTTACTAAGCTATAAACATAAATTTTAAAATTTTATATCGTTGTAATCTTTGGAAAAATCTCTCTCAGGTATATTCAAAATAAAATTTAACAGTCATCATTGATGAATCTGAGAGATGGAGAAATATTGAAAATTTTTCAATTTGTTTCATATTTCAATTAGCTCCATGGTGTCTAGGAATTGATTGCAATATTGAAAATTATACAAAATAGAGCCCTGCTTATAGGAAACATATTGACAAAATATAATAATTGTGTTTTTATTCCTAAACGGGAAAAAAAATTATTAAAGATGGAAGAAATCTGAGAAAAAGGCAACTTTTGTACTTTTTAAGATCCATGTTTGAACATGAAGGAAATCTCCTAATATATTTAAATTAAGTAATAATATAGATCAATGTGTCTATTATGTATCTTAAAATTTTCATTATTGCCTTCAGCTTATTTTTGCATTTGTAATACTTCTAACTGGAGCAGCATTAACGAAAATATTGCAGATTATTAAAGCAAACATAGATGGTGTCACTTACAAAAAATTCCATTTCTTGCTTGTTCCACATGGAATAAATTTGAAAGAGAAGTGCTTTTGATTTGTTCAGGCGTTTTTTGTGAAATACAAATGTTATTCTTACAGTAAACCTTTGCTAGTGAAGTGTTTTTAATTTTTTAAGTAGTCTCTTAGGAAATGCAAATATTCTTTAAAATATTAAACATTAGGCTTAAAGTGTATGTATTATGTCTCATTTTGATACTGAAATTCTAATCTCAAACTGTGATATTGGAGAAATTTTTCATGAAAGCTGCCACAAGACCCATTATGTAAAAGGAACAGGTTTTAAAGAACTTTCTGAGTTTACAGATGATGACAGAGAGCTACTGCTCTTGAGATTAGGTTGGAAGATTGCAAAAATTTGTCTTCACCATGAACAAGTGTGTGTGCAAAAATATACACACTTATTTGGGAGAACATGTTGTGATCCCTTCAAAGGTCATAAAAAACCAGTGAAAAAGTCTTTACGAATAATAACACTAGATGCTGCCAAGAAATGTCTTGGATTGTTATAACCAGGCAAAACAATGTGTCCAACATGTGAAATAAGAGTGAAAACTTCAACTGAAAAAGAGGATGAAACCGATTTTGATTATGAAATAGGAACATCTGATCTACAGGTTCAGAAATTTTTTAGCAGTTTGCAAGAAGTGAGAGACTCACTAATAAAAAAGGTCAGCAAACTGAGCAAAGATCAAAGAAAGCATTCGGAAAAAGAAAGTTAGACTAAATTATCTCAACAGCAAAAGAAAAATTGGCTACTGCATTGCAGGTAAAACCTACTGAAATTGAAAAAGCACCAGTCGTTGACCAAACAACTGATGATTTCCATTATTTATTGAAAGAGCTTAAGACTAAGTTTGCAGTAGCAACATCCCATGCTGACAAAATTCAAATTCTAACTGTTATTCCAAATACCTGGAGTCTTGAAAGAACAAAAACAGAGTTTTCCACCACAATGTATTTAGTGAGAAAACAAAGAAATGTGAAAAAGTCATTTGGTGTTCTTGGGAAACCTAATGAAAAACAAGGCAAACAATTGCAGACAATATTGTATCAATGATTCAAAGTTTTTATGAATCTGATGACGTGAGTCGATTATGTCCTGGGAAAAAAGATTTCATTAACATAATTTCAGGTGAAGGTAAAGTGCAAAAGCAAAAAAGATTGGTTCTTTGCAATTTAAAAGAAGCTTATCAACAGTTTAAAGAACAACATGAAAGTGTAAAAATTGGATTCAGCAAATTTGCTGAACTAAGATAAAAAAAACTGCATATTAGCTGGGAGTAGTGGTACACATTCTGTTTGTGTGTGCATCACTCATCAAAATATGAAACTTATGTTACATTCAATTAAACCTTATTTTTCGTTGTTGGATCTAATGAATTTATATGTTTGCGACACTGAAAAGGAAAAATGCATGTTTGGACAATGTGCTCAGTGTCCAAAAGAAACTTTTCGTGAAGCAATAGAAAGATTCGAAATTTTTACAGATGTCGAAGAAATAACTTACAAGCACTGGATTGCTACCGACAGATCCACATTAATTGCTCAAGTTGCTCCAACAGAAGAATTTCTAGACACATTTGTAAACAATGTCAGATCTAACAAAACACCATTTTATTGCAAAATCGCAATCAAGATTTTTGAAGGATATGAAATTTAATATTTCACTGGAAGAATGCATCATTCTCCTTGATTTTGCAGAAAACTATGCATTTGTAGTGCAGGATGCTGTTCAGGGTTTTCACTGGGATAATAGTCAGGCAACACTTTACCCATTTGCTGTATATGGCAAAAAGGAGGAAAACCAGCTTTTAACATTTTCAATATGTGTCATTAGTGACCATACTATACACGACACAGTAACAGTGTTTGCTTTTCAGGATGCTGCAATTCCCTATATAAAAGAAAAGTTTAGTTTTGTAAAAAAACTTATCAATTTCAGTGATGGCTGTGCCGCTCAATACCAAAAACAGAAAGAACTTTTCTAACATTTGCCACCATGAATTAGATTTTGGTTTAAAAGGAGAATGGCACTTTTTTGCCACAAGCCATGGCAAAAGTGCATGCGATGTCATTGGTGGAACTATCAAAAGATTAGCCACAAGGGCAAGTTTGCATCGAGCTTATGAAAACCAAATTCTAAATCCAACAGACCTTTTCAACTTCTGCAGTACTGCTATTTCAAACTTAAGTTCTTTTATGTACCATCAACAAAAATTATTAACATTGGAAAGGAGCATAAAAAGCGATTTAATGAAGTTCCAACAAGCATTTTGGGAACACGTAACTATCATTGTTATGTGCCACTTCCTAATTGCACATCTAAAATCCTTGTTTCCTACTTATCTCAGTCAACACTAAAAGAAGAAAAGATTTAAAAAAAAGAAATTTTGATACCAACCCCAAGCCAAATTTCCCTTTCATCATTTGTATGCTGTATATATGATAAACATTGGCTGGGTGTTGTGACAGACATTTCAGCAGATAATAGTGATTTTCTTGTGAAGTTTATGAATCCACATGGGCCTTCTTTGCATTTCACGTGGCCTATTAAAGATGATAATTGTTGGGTACCGCATAGAAAAATATATTAATGAAAATACCAGTTCCTGCTATCTCATCAACAGGAAGATTCTACAAAATTGAACAAATAACTTTTAATCAGATCGAAGAAGCCTATCGAGAGATATAGGCTGAAAGTTGTGGATTGAAACTAGATTTTGTTAAACTTAATTGAAGAATTGAATATGATTAACATATTTTGTCTAATTTGAAATTCAAATGAATAAATAGTGTTTTTAAAGTAGAGAGGATAGTTTTAGAATAGTTTCTAAGAATAAATTTTGAATTCATATGGGCTTTTCTGTCTCATTACTGTAATCATTTGGAAGACGTAATGTGCATATATGATGTAAAACAGTGTTATTTTAAGTTAACCCAGTTGCTTTAGGAATCAAAAGGCAATTAAGATATTTTATAAATATAACAAAAGGCATATAGAGCAATATGTTTGCACTGTATCATCAGTGTTAGAGGTTTCCTTCATTTAATTTGTTTGGCAACATAAAGGGGAAAATGAGCGTTTCATACAATGTTTTGAAATGTTTGATCTATTTTCAAGATGAACGAGTTGAAATGCAACTTCCAAAATTTAGAAGTCTTTTCATCATGTATGGAACTTAATGGGGCCTTAATTTCAGATATGCCTTTATATTCCTTTAGCCCCCAGAAAAGTTTTAATTTTCTCAAAATTGATAAATTTGTAGTTTTTACAATTAAATAAAAAAATGTCATCTGATTTAAGAACTATTATTATTAACTTGATAAATAGACCATTTTCTAGAGATTACAACAATATAATTTCTTTTAGTTTACGTTTGGTAGTTATTGAGATACAGAAGCTCAAACATGCAATGTTGAGCACTTGCACAGGCATCGTTCAAAATCCTAACTCTTTTAAATGCTGAAAACTACCAAAATAATTTATTTTGAACAAAAATATTTTGGATACCTTTGTTTATATATAAACTGAACCTATATACCAAATTTAATTAAAATCTGTTACTATAGGGCCAGCACTTTTTTTAAATTTTTGCTCATTTCGCATGGAATGACCCTTATGCTAAAATTATTCTAAAACTAATATATTGTCAGTTTGTGTTTATGCCTTTTTCCATATTATTCTTTTATCTCATATTTCGACACTACGGGCTTAATTGTTCACCTTTGCTTATCATAACTGATTAAAATTTTCAACCTGATCAAAACATCACATCATTCTTTGAATCATATTGTTAGTAAATATAAAAGACTAAACATCAAAGCAAAGTAAATTTATTCCTTGCTATCAGTTGAGGTTGTGTTTGCGACGTTGTTTAAAAGAAAATTTATTACTATCTATTTTCTGCTTGCGTTAGGCTCTATGAAATTTGAATTTGAATGGTTTTGATAACAAGTAGATGCAATATACGTGCATAAATATTTTTGCTTCTTAGTAATAATTTACGTATAACAAAAATCAATGAATAGAATTTATATACCACCAATAGTAATTTATTGTATGTATATGGTTAACTCAGATTTTGAAGAGTTTCGCGTTTTTTATTACAACAAATATATTCAAATTTCAATTTCAGGATAATACAGTCGCTATTTCTAGAACAAAATGTAAAGTGTCTTCTTTGCAAAAAAAATGTTTTATTTTAATGAAAAATGGAAAGTAGTGTCAGGACAAACTAATAATAACGCATCTTAATTGGGAACACAATATATTTTATCTGATTAGTGAGCTCTGAGTTCATTTCGTATGCTAAATTTCGTGATAAAATTTTGAAAATGGAGTCTTCCATATTTATATATTTTTACATGTACCTGTAAAGTTAAATATGTGTGTGTGCTCGATGAAATATAGATAATCATTGATTATTAACTATTTAATAATTCCCATTTACACTTAGTAAGAAAATCTGACTTTGAGGTGCAGTTGCAATAAGTGCTTGGCCTATTTTGTACCGGCTGATTTATACAGGGTGGTCCAAAATTATTGATCGCATTTCATGTTTGAAAAAAAAAAAGAACAAAATGAGGTACTTACATGTTTATTGTTTTCTAGGAAAGACAATTTAAAACAGTTTTACACAACAGAATTTTAAACATTAAATAACTTCCACATAAGCCGGTAGATGTCACGACAACGTTCGCAAGAAAAATTTACTAATAAAATAAGTTACAACGGATTTGCTTTTATGGAACCACAAAACGCACATTGCATTTTCCTGTACAGCAGCCATTTGCAGCTCATTTCATGTTTGAAAAGAACAAAATGAGTTACAAGCCCAGGGCCGCTAAAATTTAGGGCAGCTAAAAATTTAGGGCCGCCATGTTTGTTCCTCATAGCAACACTCTTTGAAATATTACGGTTTTTTTTATTAAATCCCTCATTTTTCGCGATTTCTATGATTCAACTTATAAAAAAATATATGTTTCGATTTTTGAAAAGAATCGCAGAAAGAATCTTAATTGACAAACTACCCTTTTGGTTCGAAAAATTTCTCGGTTAGAAAAACATGATTTATCTTCAATTCAGTTATAATAAAACCTTGATTATGAATCCTTTTTTTTCAATATCAGTTTCTACTATCTGTCAGTCACTACATACAGTCATATGAAGAAATATAAACCGTTTTGTTAGACTATGTCTGTTTTCATGGAATAGTTGTAAACTGAGAAAAACGTAAACATATCTTTGTGAACGAATACTAATACCATTTAGTCAAATGTTTGGTCTATACAAAACAAACAATAGACAAGTCATTTCTCCAAGAAGTGTAAGACAAGTAAGTAAATGCGCTCCAAACCTGTTGGGAAGAAAGGGGTCTGAAGGCTGAAGAAGTGGGGTAAACAAAAAACGGTTTTTACTTGTTCTCTCTATCATTAAAATGGATTCTGTTTCCCGTTTCTCGATGAACTGAAAATATTACAAAGCAGGTACAATCAGTATGCTTTGAATGCGGATTGTATGCCTGTCCTCCTAGGTACTAAATCGTGTAACTAATTTTTCCATTGTTTCATTATTCATACAAATTGATTAATTTTATATATTAGTGGACCTATTGTAATTCCATGTGTAATTTTCTTTTACGTAGCTAGAATGTAGGTTTTTTTCGTATCGAAACGTAATGCATTAAAAGTAATAATTAAAAAAATCAGTAGTGGATGTAGTTTTTTCGGGGGGGGGGGATCGTGATTACCTTACAAGGTGCAATACTCTGTACGTAGAGAAATTTGATCGCCAGTAAATGTGTCTCGCCCAGGGCCGCTAAAACCCATAAGCGACATAGTCGCTTTACTGCCGCAGTAGTCGCTTCACTGCCGAGGACGTAGATAGCGCTAAACCGCGCCTGGCTAATCTCTAGCCAAAACATCAACATAAATTATCTGGGAGGAGACAGAATTAGAGTAAATAAAATACTCTTTATTCGGTTATGCGTAGTTATGATATTTACAAATATACAGTACTGCCCTTGCAGTTGAGAAGTGGCTCAACACCAAAGTTAACAATTTCATGGGGACGCGGCCCATTGCACGCGTCTGATTAAAACCTGCCGGCCAAAACTCCCCTCTCCATGCCGAGCAGAATTGGATTTGAAGAGTGGAATGCCTTGATCTGAAGATTTTAACTCCTGTACGCAAGATGTTTTACAATCAAGGGTAATGTGCTCAGTATTAAAAAATATTAAGATAAGTTAAAATTAAAAGTTGCTAGTTACTTCAATAAATAATTTTTTTTAAAGTTTAGCACCTTCAAGAAATTGAAGGGTAACAAAAAATTACGAAGTAAAAATTAGAAAATATTAAGATTAAGAAAATAAAGATTAAAATGTAAAAATAAGAATTTAAAAAAAGATAAGTTGAAAGAAATTAACAAGAAAATGGCCCACAGCAAAAGAAAAAAAGCTCCTGTGCAGGGTCATACAATTCGTAATGAGATGATTGCAGATTTCCGCGGGGGAAAAATAAAAATATCAAGGTAGGGAAATTTGGAAGAAGCGATCCCACCTGGGACCGAACCCATAACGTAGGGTTTTGCAGGTCAGCGCGATGCCTCTGCACTATGGCAGGACACAAGCAGGTGGCGAGTCGCAAAACCCCTTTTTAAAGCTTCGCGCTCCTCGTCACAGCCAGTAAGCCTGCTGACGTCATCTCCTACCTGACCTCTCCTTCAGGCTGTTTTCCTCGGTTGAAACGCCACCCCAAAGTCTGTTCTTTTTGTCGGGCGAGAGGTCCCCTCTTTCAACTTGACATCTATCACGCCTCTTGATGAACGGTCTTGTTAACGATGCTTTCCCAATTTACTTAACCATAATTTGAGCTGAATGGTTGTATCGGCCCCTCATCGGGTCTTTGTTAGCCTGAAAAATATACATTTCTGTCAAACAGAAAAATATTATTGACAGGTCTTTCCTTTGGAGATCATCTATCGTTAAGAAAGATGAACTCCTTTATGTCAGCCACAAATCCGTTTATCTTTTTGTGCTATCTATCTAAGATGATGGTGAAGTGGTCACATTAAAATATAATACTTGACTTAGTTGCTGCATTATAAGGATGGAATAATCATGTTATTCTGAAAAAAAAGAGGAAGGGTGACAGAAACAAGTTGATTTTAAATACGAAGTACTTCATGTTTATTTAAATTAATATAGATGAGGCTTAGGGCCGGTGGCTTATTGCCGTTTACAAAAAGTTGCATCGTTGATCTTATCGGCTATGGAGGGTCAGGAGGCCGGGATCGAATCGCCGATATTTGCCGGAGAACTTTCGACCTGGGCGTCGGAATCTGCAATAGTGGTTTGCTTCTGTTCCTGTTTTGCTTACTCAAGAAACCTTCCTTACTCCGGCTCTTTCTTTCGCTGTCAATCAGAAAGTCCTGTATCGTAGATATGCCTGGGGGCAGCGTAATGTTACTTCCATCGTCCTTTCTCTCCCCATTCAACATCCTTTCATCGAGTATGTTGCTGTTAAATTATGGGTCAATAATACTCCTCTCACCATTGTAAATATCTATAATCCCAGATGCAGTTTTGACCTTGGCTTTTTCGTTTCTCTTCTTGATGATATTGAACCACCTTTTATTATCATGGGGGACTAAATTTAAATTTACTTAAACGGGCCAGTCAAGGCCTGGCCCCGGTGAATCAGTTTCTTGACTGGGTTGCTATAAATGATCTTTCATTGTTAACAGGGACATTCCTACCCGTTTCATGGCTAACAATTCACCTTCTGTACTCGATCTTGCTATTATTTCTCCAGACTTATTCCCTATTGTAAAATTTTATATCCACCCTGATAGTTTTGACTCGGATCATTGTCCGATGTTCTTACAGCTTTATGCCCTTACGCCCAGGGTGTTACTACTACCTTTCGACTTCGGACCAATTGGACTAGGGCTGGCCGAGATCTAAATAATAGCATGAATTGCCATAACACTCTTTCCTTCTCGGATCTTATGTCTTCAAGTAAACAGGCTATCTCAGATAATAATCACTCTCAAAGAATTACTGGGACGTCCTACCCACAGTGGTGGAACTCGAGGTGCTCTTGGATCTTGGGGCAGAAAAGGAACTATCATCGGCTGGCTAAGCGGACTTTTTCGCGTGATTACTGGATACAGTATAAAAAATTTTCAAGTCTTTTACGGCGTCATATAAAATGCAGCATTCGTAGCTTTTGGAACAAACTCTGTAATGCTCAAAACAGTATGCAGACCATCTATCGCATTCTTAACAAGCAATCTACCCTATAGGCTTCTGGGGGGGACTTTGCTTTATCGGGGTGTTTGTATCAATTGCCCCTATCGTCAAGCTATCCTTTTCGGCCAGAACCTTTACCCTACTTGACACCACCCTCCACTTCCGTACGCTCTTACCAATGTAATGGAGGATTTTAACAACCCTATTTCTACTCCTGAGATCCAGCTTGCGATCAAGGCTACTAGACCCACCACTCCCGGGGAAGACGGCATCTCGGCAAAGCTAATCAAGCTCATTGATGCTAATAACCTATGCAAGATTGGTGGTATTTTTAATAATCTCCTTGATACGGCCAGTGTCCCAAGTCAGTGGCGCTCTGCCATTATTCTTCCCATTCTGAAACCCAAGAAGCCCAGTACTCTGATTTCTTCGTATCGCCCGATTGCCCTTACTTCGGTTTGGAGTAAAATTTTTGAACTCGTTATTCTCCATCGTCTCACTCGCTGGTCTATTGGCCACAATGTTTTTCCTCCCGGCCTCGGTGGCTGTCTCCCCAATCGGGACAGCCAATCTGTCTTGGCCAAGCTGTACCTTGATATCCAGGAAGCTCGCCTGAACAAAAAGTATATGCTCCTTGTTAACCTAGACATTGAAAAGGCGTATGATTCCGTTTGGATTGACGGGTTGATTTACAAGCTGGCTTCCGTTGGTGTTGGTGGAAATGTTTTATTATGGATCTCTAAGTAGCTACAGGATAGGAATATTAAGGTGAAATGGCACAATCACATTTCCCCCTCAAAAGGTTACGTCTGGAATTCCTCAGGGTAGCGTTCTGTCCCCATTTCTTTTCTCTATGTATATGCTTGATATTTTTGAAACGACCCCGTCCAGAGTTACTGTGCTGACTTATGTTGATGACATTTTTGTATATGCTATTGGTGATGATCCTGCTACCACTTGCAATGATTTGCAAACAGCTCTTGATAACATTCTGAAGTGGTGTAATTATTGGAAGTTTTCTCTCTCCCCATCGAAGAACACGGCTATAAATTTTTCAAGGGGTAGGTTTCCCTGCCCTGATAGCCGTATCGCTGGCCATCCTATTCCGTGGAGTAAAAATATCAAAATTCTGGGTTGCGTCCTGTCGTCAACCATGTCCATCGCGCCCCAGGTTCAGTATCTGCGTGAAAAAACTCACCGTCGGCTAAACATGCTAAAAGGTTTGGTGTATAAAACTCGTGGCGCCACTAGCCGGACTCTTATCCCAATCGTCAATGCGGTTATCCGCAGTGTTTTTGATTATTGTGCTTTCCTGTATTCCCAGATTTCAAAGAGTGACGCTAATACCATGGAGGCCTTATACTCCATTGCCCTCCATCTGGCCATTGGTCTCCCTCGGTGGACACCGATCCCTGTACTTCGGGCTGAGGTTCACCAAAACAGCATTGCCTGCCGCATTCAGCACCTTAATAAAGGTTTTCTTATTAAACACCTGTCACTCCATACCAAATTATTTCTTTATAGTAACCTTCATAGGTGTATTTAGGGAAACTCATCCAATATCCCTGGTTTGCTGCATACCATGAATATCACTATGGATACCTACTGGCTGGGCTCAAGCTTTTTCCTTGACACTGGCCGCACTTTTTCTTCTCATCAGGTGGAGATTGTTACGCAGGGTCTCCCCTTTCAGAATAAAGATCTCCCGAACTCTGTGATTTCAGCTTTATGGGCTGAGTTTGTCAATAATTACCAGCCAAAGTGCTTTTTGATTGCCACTAATGCCTCCAAGACCGACGACAAAGTGGCGATTGCGGCCTTCAACCACTCGACTAATTCTGGGAAAGCCATGTTAACCCATCGTTTGAATTCAGTTTTTACCGCGGAAGCTCTAGCTATCGTTCTGGCTATTGATATTTGTGGCCAAGAGGTTGATCATGTTTTAATTGCTTCTGACACTCTTTCCGTTCTCTCTGCGCTACATATGGCTCATTCCCTTGATAGGTTCCCGCTAGGTAAGTCCCCAGCGGTCATCCTTTTGCTGCATAGTAAAATTACTAATGCTCTTGAGAGAATCAATTCCATTCGGCTGGTCTGGACCCTTGGTCATCGGGGCATCTATCCAAATGAGATGGCCGATAAGATGTGTAGACATGGCCCGTTCACTACCGACCAACATAATGTGGTTAGCCCGGAAGACATCATAAGAAAGATCAAAAGTGACATGTACGCTGCCGGGGAGGATGAATGGAATAGAAGCATTTATCGTCAGCGGTATGGCGCTATTAACCTCAAGAATCAAACGCATCGTAGGTGGATTTACCATCCCCAGATTGATGTTCTGGTTGCCCGCTGGCGTACCAAAACGATTCAGTGCAACCATCTTTGGCATAAGTTGAATATGGCTCGTTCCCCTCTGTGCGACACGTGTAATGAAAATGATACACCAGATCATATTTTGCTTAGCTGTTCCAAGTTCCGGGTGTAGCGTTGTGCTTTATTTAATTCTCTTAGGATTAGCGATAACCCTTCTTATGATTCTGTTATTAATTCGGCTACGAGTTCGTGGCGTGGGCTGGTTGCCTTGGCGTGTTTTACGTTTCGCTCCCTTGGTTGGGGGTGATCTCTGATTTTGTTCGTGTGTGTGTTGTTCTGTGTCTGTTGTTTGTCGTTGGTTTGCGGTGTCTGCGTGGTTCTTCTTCCCCGTGTTTTGTTTTTGTGGTCCCGGGTGGGGCTTCTCGCCGCTTTCCTTCTAAAATGTTCGAAGTTTATGTTTTAAAGTTTCTCCTTGCTAGTAGGTCTAGCGTCTGTCCGTCCATGTTTTTCCTTTTCGGGTCACTATGTAGAGACAAAGCCGGCCGCCTGGCTGTAGCATAAGTCTCACAAATTTTTTTAATTCAATTCAATTCAATTCAATCTCAGTATTCATTATCTATGTCCTGATGATTTGTTTGGGGGCAGATGCAGCAAGGAAAACAAATTCCAACGAGATGCAAACCAGGAAGAATTATTCTGTCTATAAAGGCGTACGACAAATGTACGACAGTAACACTCTGCTACAAAAGAACATTACAATTCATCCCTCCTGCTCTATCACGATAACTTAACAAACCCTTTCAATATAATATGCCACTTGTCACGCTTTATGGATTGTTGAAGACATGTTGGCAAGATGTGTTGGTGAATCATTGTTTTGGTTTTCTCATTGCTATGGCTGCAATATCAGAGTCATTTAAGAGTGAATTTGAACGTATGTTAATTTTTTTATACCCGAATATCTAACAAAGTAGCTTTGATTAATACTCCGAATAATACGTGGTTTTAGAGAAAAATATCTTTTTTATTTTAAAAAGTATGCAAGACATAAGTGAAGTTATAATTTTTATGATATGTGACAGACTATAAATAGAAAAAGAAACATACAGATTTATGAAACTGTATTTTTGAGCGGAAAGCGGATAATACTTTCTTTAAAATGAGTCGAGGTAGAAGGTATTCCAATAATGCATAATTCTTGTATTTTATGTATATAAAAGCATTCTTTAAAAACTTGCAAGTCTCCAAATCTGTCGATCAAGCAGCTCTGCAGTAAACGAAAAGCAAATGCATTTTTTCAATTTTTCATCTCATGACAGCCTTTTGTTGAAGCTTATAGAGTTTTAACAACTTTTACCCTATCTTTGGGTATGTATATCTTGAAGTGGCACTCTAAATAATTTCATTCAAACACAGTTCTTGCATAACAACAATGTTTATTTAAATATTTGCACATTAATGTTTTCTTTCCAACGGAAGTAATGCGTACTACTAGTACGAGATATATATAGCATTCATGTAAGGGAAATACAATTCAATATATTAGCTTGTATAACTACTCATTCAAGAAAAATACCCTTTGCAATACTCACAGATACTTTGAAAGTCAACCAGCAGTGCTGCCTTGTAAACTTTAGGCCACAGAACGCTAAATAACTTTCGTCTAACACGAACTCGCTTAGGTTAGCATCAACCTAGCTAAAACGCCTCGAGCTGCTGCTCGCAAACTCCTTTCACTTCCTTTCGCTTCCTTCGACCCTTCCTAGCTCCTTCCTTCCTGTAATTTAGATGCTCGGTATTTATACCAATGCGTATGCCGCAATTAGCATATCTTAAGCGGCTTCTTTAGATTTATTGACTTAAAAGTTCGATTATTGTGAATCGAAACTTATGTAAACCTTACAAGTTTATTAGGCCCAGTAAAAGCAAGAACTCCGACATATCTGCATCCAGGTTTACAACGGCAGAAACCATCTTCCCATTTTAGGTTTAAAATTGTAGTGTTCTAAAAGTTTTGAAAGTGCAATTTTCTGCGTAGGAAGGTTTGTGAACAAATCATATTGTTTATTCTCTGTATCATACGCGATATGTCTATCGCAGAAAGCACTTGTCTTTTCGACATCCGCCTATTCCTCACCACGAATTTATTGTCTCCTTTATTATAAGAGTACCAGATAGGTGTACTGCCTATGAGGGAAACAATACAAGAATGACGCAGCCTTAATCGAGCCGGGTGATCGTCGAATGGCTAGGGCGCTGGAAATCGGTACCATAGTCTGTGGGTTCGATTAAGTCCCACTATTAGCATGGTTGTAGCCCTTCGGAATCGGCTATAAGCACTAGGTCCCGGTCTAATTAGCCCTCGTGTAGCAAGACCTGACCGGAGCGATCCCAACCAACAAACCGTGACGTAATCGGGACGTAATTCGAGCCCACTGCGTGAATGCTCATAACTCTAACCACTATGCAATAGTATTGAACATAGACCACATCATTTTTTCCCTTTTTATAATAGAATAATATGATCATGCGTGAGTAATTGAATTAGATATATTCAATTCAAAATAAGATCTGAAAATTTAGACTTCTTGGTACCCCTCCAATCATGTCGGCAGGATTGTAAATAAATGTACTAATACACACAATATACTCAACACGTCATTGCCAAATGTTGAAAATCATATTAAGAGGAGAGATCAAGAGAGATTCCTCAGAATAAACAAATTAACGTGTTCATGCGGCTTCGTGCTTAGGGAGTATCTAAAGCCAGATTTAAACATGTCACTGGGCATGCGCAAAAAGCGATTTTTAAGTGAAAATTATCGCTCTTAATGAAAATTGCTGTTACATAAACAAAATTTGACACATCTCTATATTAAAATCTTTCGTTTAAGACCAAAATGCAGTACATGGAAGTAGTAATTTGCTCTCACGGAGTGCCCAAATAATCGGCAAAGCAACTTAAATATATAGATTTGCGTTTTTATTAACTATAACTTTGCGACTTCATATATTAGTCATGTATTTTCTGGAGTAAGGAAATCTAACTATCAAGACTGATTTGTTAGCCATAAATAAATTCGTCTGCATTGTTATCAAAAGACAGTTCGTTCACCATTAAAATCGGATAATTAACCCGGATCTCAAAATTAATCATTAGACGCTTGGGAAACACTCGATTCCATTTTGTAAATATTCACGTCTGTTGTTACTGTCTGAACAGAGTAAATCTCTTAATCCGAGCTAAGAATAGAAAATTTCTTTGACACTAATCCAGAGCAGTGCTGCGTAGGTCTCTAAGTTATAACAGACTCAGTACATTCAAAAATAAGTAAACCGAAACGTAAATTACAGTCAAAATTAAACTGCAGGAGAAAAACAAAGCTTTCAAATTTGTGATCTGTAAAATTTCCTTTGAATACTACATTTTTGTATTATGGAAACATCAAAGTTACAAACAAATCATATTTTCGCCTAGAAAAATATATTGTTACTTTTATAATTAAAAGTGTTATCATATCTAGAAGATCTTTCAGCTACACTTACCACGTAAATGTATTTTAAAAGGCAAGTTAACATTTTTTTTCAAATGGAGAAGAAAAGGAATCTTAAAACGCCATCTTTTCAGTAAGTCTCTGGGTCTGTCTATATTTCCCCAAATGTATCAAATGTATCAAATGTTTGACAAATGTATCTTTTGCTCCATTAGTATTCCTATCTTGTCATCTTCAGCATCATCTAAATCTACAGTACTTTAGAAAACTAAGAAATGTAATTCTGTATTGCAGTATATTCTGCATAGATGAACGAGATAGTTTGCGATGTTGTTGGGTTGCCTATATTTTCCCATCAGACTACCTGGACGATGGTCCAATGCCTAGGGCACTGGCATCGGTACCAGAGTCGATGAGTTCGAGTCCCACTCCTGGCATAAACTCTTGTAGCCATTCAGAATCGTCTTTAAGCATTAGGTTCCGGTCAAATTGCCCCTCGTGTAGCAAAAATGGACTGTAGCGCTATAAACCTAACCAACAGAAAAGACTTTTTCTCCATTAGTACTCTTAGCCGATCGCAATCTCCAGAAGTATCTAAATCTTCATTACTTCACAGAAAAAAGCGATGTAATTTGTTGATAGAAGTATATTCTTTCCTGACAGCAGAAATAGCTTAAAATGTTGTATGTTAAGAGACCCTTTGATGAAAATTTACATGCTAATAAAGAAAAAGTTACACCTACCTCATAAGATTATGTTTCCCTCCATTGCAATGTTTTATGTTGTTGTTGTCTCCAATGCCCTCAGCCGCAAGTTTTGGAGACCTGGTCCATATGGACTAGCGGACTGAGGGGTGTGGCTCCGGTTTATTATGCCACCGCAAGGGTCGGAGTCAGATTTAGCCAGGTGCCACATCAAATTTGATCGAGCACCACTCATGGGTGGCATCTGGAGGAATAGTACACTCTCCCGTCCTGCCTGACCTCATGGAGGGACTTTCTGGTCCACGGATTTAACTTGCCCGAATCCGGCTAATACACGGAGGTATTTAATGGCTCTCGTCGGGATTCTATTCGAGTACCCTCAGCAGCGAAAGACGACGCGCAACTGCTAGGCTGCCCCGAGCCTGCACAGTGATGTTTTATATTTTATTCTGAACTTTCCAGTTCTTCAAATATATCAAGATGAATATAAAATTCCTCTACATAGTATCTAAAGTACTGTTTAAAAGATCTAGATTTACATCCTTCATGAAACTAGCAATGCCTGACAACTACTCATAATCGAAAAATCTAAGTCTAAATTAAAAGTCATTTAAATTGGCAAAATGTATACAGTTGGCTGTCGCACACATTGAAACATTTTATCAATTTCCTCAACTGTTTGAGATGATCATAATGTCTTTTGGTTACTTAGTCCTGTGAATGCAAATAACAGTTCATGTGAAACTCAGATTCATTACAACCTTTATTGATAAAGAATTAAGCCCTTTTCTACGAAACATATCCCTGCATTTACAATGATATCACCCCAAATATATCCATAAAAGAATTTCTGTATTTGCGAAATGATGCCTTTCGGATGTTTCTTTGCAACAACTGGGCCGATCTGCTGTGTATCTTTAATAATAATTTATTTTCGAAAAGGAATAAATATTCAGAACTTGTTGGGGGTGTTCGGAAGATGAAAAGCTCTTTCATTCGATATTTCAATATTGGATTTTATGAATAAATTGCGACCTGAATGATAATGCCTAGCTCAAGCATTTTCGTTTTAGCGATTATTGCAACTGCGTGTTCTTTTTAGAATGCATTTCTTCTCGGGAAACTAAGAAACAAGACTGTTGTTTTATTACTGCATAGCGAATTAGAATTAAAAGAAATGAATTATTCTTGCACGGTTGAAGCAGTTATTGCATTGAATGCATTCCCTTAGAATAGTATTTGCTTTACATAAAAAGAGATACAAGACTGTTATTTTAATATTTCATTCGAAATTAGAATTTCCACTATAAAAAATTGTTGTGCAGTTGAAAAAAATAATTTTTTATTTAATATATTCCGTTAGGATTGTAGTATTTCTATACGGAAACTAGGATATACCTCCTATAGGGATATACATTTTTTACCATGTTTTTATTAAGTTGCTTTCTTGTTTGTGTGTTTGCGTGTGTGTTTGTTCAGTACAAATCTTGCAATTGATTTTTAACTAACTTCCCGACTAGCTAGACATTTGAAACTTTTAGAATAGCTCAGAACACAATGTCAATGCATTTTTTAATACTTTTAGCCATCTTTAAGCAGAATTAAATTAAATTTCAGTTATTTTCACTTAATTTTGTTTTGTAGACTGGTGCAGCCATCTATTGGCCTGAACGCGAACGAAAAATTAAATGCAAGTTAACTTCCAATTATTTTCATTTTCTTTCAAGTTGATGGGATAATTCATTAAAAAAAAATTTAAAGTATTTATTAATATATAGAATTGTCAAGTTTATATGATTCAACAGAAAATTTAAAAACATGCTATATAAAAAGTTCTTTTTATCTTGTAATTATTGTTTATTATTTCAAAACCATCAATGAAGGGAAAAATAAAGAAAGAAAGGGAATGTGGTAGCCTAGTGATAGCACGTCGGCTTTCGCTCCTGAGGGTGCTCGGATCGAATGCCGACAAGCACCATTAAATATTTGCCGGATATGGGCACGTTAAATCCGTAGACCGGAAATTCTGTCTGAAGTCAGAGAGGGTGGGAGGGCACGATCCCCCAGATATCGCCTCTTGTGGGTAAACATTCAAAGTTGAGATAGCACCTGGCTAAATTGGAATCTGAACCTGCTGGTGCCATTATAAACCGGAGCTGCACCCCTCATGCCGCTACATGGGGCTGGTTTGGAATTTCTTTAGACATTAGAAACAACAACAACAACATAAGGGAAC
The DNA here is from genome assembly GCA_907164885.2 of Dolomedes plantarius. NCBI lineage: Eukaryota > Metazoa > Arthropoda > Arachnida > Araneae > Dolomedidae > Dolomedes > Dolomedes plantarius. The sequence goes on from OU015490.1 coordinate 183,792,569, forward strand.
GCATGAA
>OU015490.1:183797575-183972575 GCA_907164885.2 Dolomedes plantarius
AATGGGCACTTCCTCTATAGCAGACGGATGTTAATATTCAACCGTGGCATATGGGACGCTTATGTAGATTAGAAAGAGCTCCGATCCTATATGGTTATAGATATCTGCTCTTTGAAATTTCTACTGTACCAGAAAATCTCCTGAAAAACATATTACTCTCCTACCTTTATTTAACCTTCAACGACATAATATATTCATGAGGATTCAAAACCATATACCTTTTTCAATTTGCGATGTAAAAAAGTACAATGTTTAGGTAACTTGTGAAGAATACTAATTTAGCAATGTTTGTACCTTCATACTTCAGTAAAATAAAACAATTTTTTTAACTCTTATAATTTCTTAAAATAGATTACAAACCGTTTACATAAATTGATAAATATTTTTGTGGATAAATTTAAAATGTAACTATTCATTATTTTAATTAATATTTATTCATCTTTATCCTCATCAATATCCAACGGGAAATTTAGAAACCGAAACCTATGTTACACCATGGGAAAAAAATGAGAAAAAATATCTAATAATCAAAACATCAAAATAAAAGCTTCAGTTTCTACGCGTTTCGACTGCATCCGAAGCGATGAGGATCTAAATTTATTGCTCTCCTCTCGGGGGAATAGCAACCTTTGACCATACATATGTTGATATAGCGCGCACGGTAGTTCGGAGAGGTGACCTACTTTCTCAATTCCTCTCTTTTCGCGTAACGTTACTGAAAGATTCTATTTTGCGGTTAAAACTAATATTGAATTTATATTTAGCAACATATGATTAAATTAGATCAAATTGTCTTTAGAGAATCATCAACATTATTACGAACACAATATTTAAATATTAACTGCAATTTTACATAAAATTTTATACACGACCAAGATAAATTTAATTTATACTTTAACAAAATGCAGTTTCATCCCTTAATCATGAAGAACACATATGAAAAAGTAATTTGATATACAATTTTTCCTACCTTTAATTTCTGTTCATTTATTTATTTATTTATTTATTTATTTATTATCATTATTGGAAAACGATAGATGCGGAAACATAACAAAGCAATATGATCGTTGGGACTGGATAAAGTGAACGACAAATACTGAAAAACGATGGATCCGAAAACGATAGATCGAGATTCCACTGTATATATATATATATATATATATATATATATATATATATATATATACAAATATACATATATATGTATGTATATATGTATGTATATATGTATGTATATATATATATATATATATATATATATATATATATATATATATATATATATATATATATATATATATATATATATACAAATATACATATACATATATATATATATATATATATATATACCCGGAAAACTGTGGATTCAACACTACTCTCGGTCATTTCGGACATTTTATTTTTCTCACCTTCTCCCCCCTATGCTGATGAGGGCTGAACTTGCACTTAAGCGGCATCGTGTCACTATTCATCTCTGCGACCCCGAAAACTATTCATTTGACACCAATCTCGTTCAGTTTGGACATTTTATTTTATAACCCTTCTTCTCCCCTCTTTTCCAATGGTTATGGGGGGCTGAACTTGCCCTCAAACGGCATCGGGAGTGTCACTATTCATTTCAACGATGCAGAAAACCGTATTCGACATTAATATCCGTCATTTTCGATTAGTTTTGCATGCCCCCCCCCCCATGGGTGCTAGGCGTGTCTTACCCACCCAATATTTTTTCCTATATTGTAAGTTATACGTGCAAATTTGCCTAAAGATTAAACAAGCAAAGTATTTATTAATCATTAATTTAAAATATATTAGAAACTAATAGAATATGAATTTTCATAAGTTAAGACTTTTTTCTTGTAAGTTAGAGCAATGTGATCACATTAGCCCAATAACATTATTCTGTGTTAAATATCAATATACTAGTTTTCAACTAATTTTCAGAATAATTTTAATGCTGTATGATAATCGTCAATTACTCATACTGGGTGTTATTGTCAATGATCACAACATGCGTTTTTGTTGTAGTCGTCAAAGCTTCGGCTGAAAAAAGAGGACATCCAGTTCCATCCTAGAGTCGACCTAGTAGTTTTAAGGTACAAGAAAAAAACATGAATGGAAGAAACTTTGACAGTATCCTTATCTACAAGAAGATCCAATGATAAAGAGTGATCTTTAAGACGTTATTTGGTTCACCGTCCCACAAGTTTAAAATAACTTCATAATGCCTATAAGCATAAATAAGTGAAAGTTTTTATAAACGAATATTCCAGGGATATATGTAGAATAAACTTTCTAGGTTACATCATAAATACAACAAATACTTTGAAGGCTCGAGGTGGCCTAGCGATATAGCGTCCGCTTCCGGTGCTGACGGTGCTTGGATCGAATTCCGACAAGCACTATTAAATATCTTCAGGATATGGGCACGTTAAATCCTTATACCGGAGAGTCCCTCTACGAGGTCAGAGAGGGTGGGAGAGGGTACGATCCCCCAAGATGCCATCTCTGGGGTTGCTCGATCCAAATTGAGGTGGCACCTGGCTAAATCGGACTCTTGCATTGCCATTATAAACCGGAACCACACCCCTCAGCCCGCCAACCTTTATGGACCTGGTCCGGAATGAATACCGTCCAGGGGGTATTAGAGACAACCACAACAACAACACAAATCCTCCAAACTTAATTTTAATTCACACAGGGCATTTTCGATATCACATGCTAAAGCTTTATTTCCTTCAACGTGCTTTCTAGTTCGAATGATAAACAAAGAACAAAATCTCAAGTATATTACTTCTCAACTCGTGCATTATATCGGATTTATATCACAACTTTCCCTTTGTAACAATTTCGTCACGACTTCAAAGCCTATTTGCTAATCTATACAACACTTGCACAGGCGAAACTATCTCTTAAAACTGCCGGCATTTCAATTACCTCCTTACCTGCTACACTTTATTGGCTACTTGACTCCGTATGTCAGATTTCCCCGGTGCGAACGTAGAGTAAATGAACGATTAATATCACACATTTAGTCTGTCTGAAATCAATTCCTCTATATACGGTCATACAAGGGATAAGCTATCTAGATAATTTCCTTTAATATCTAATTTTTTCCGATCAGCTGAATAATAAATCAAGCACAGGGTGTATCTTCAATATCTCAAATTAAAGTAAGTGGCATTCTTCAAATTACTTTACGTGCCCAGAGAAATAAAATTACTAAATCTCCGCCCAGGATATTTCTCAAAACATGAAATTAGGGTAATGTTACACGTTAGGTCTCCTCGTAATTCCTTCATAAAATAACGTCTGACCTTTATACCCTATAATTCCCCGATACATGTCTTTACTATAAACACTAAATTACTTTTTTCGCAAGCTTGTAATGATTGGTTTCTAAATATAGCAACGCTGCCAGCTGTTATCCGCGTATTTTCTTCTTGAAGTTCTGAGAAAAAGAAGTGTCATATTAATTTTCTTTTCTCAAAAATTCCAATACAATATACATTGAGACATGCGATCGAGTGCTGAATAATGCAATGTTGATGAAACCTAGTAGACACAACTCCTAAGATTCGTTAATGATGAAAGCTCTAAGATAATCACCCAATAAATATTTTCGAAGATTTATAATTTTCTGTGGCTTCACAGATTCCACATAAATTACAAGAAATAAGGAATATACAAATATTTGTATAAGCGATATACAAATGTGTTACAAGCGATGTGCAGATAGTTAAGGTTATCTTTAAATAAGATATTTATTTGATTATAAATATTTCTAATGCTGCGGTATACTGTTTTTTAAACGCAAGTAATTTCCTTTAATGGACGACATGTAAATAAAAGGAAAATACATAAATGTACCGAAGGTTAAGGGTATCTAAAAATAAAATATATTTATTTGATGAAAAATATTTCTTCGGCTGTGGTATACTGTGTTTTAAACACAAATAATTGCCATTGATGGACGAAATTTAAGAAGAGGAAGATATATAAATGTGCAGAAAGTTAAAGCTATATAAACATACAATATTTATTTGATAATATATATTTCTATAGCTTTAAAGAGTGAGTAAAAAGTGTTAATTGATTTGAATATCTAATTCCGTTGACATTTCTACCTTTGGTAATGTATTGGGGGGGGGGGGGGGGTTGATAGCTTTGTCGGGACAGCCCATCACAAAAGTCGGCACAGGACAGATCACTCCCCACTCGGAACTCCCTATCCCCGGAAATCAACCGGTACCCTCCGAGTATGCAGCATCCTTAACGAGGAGGTTGGACTAGAAATAAACACAGCTTTATAGTATCGGGTATTTAGGATGAAATACTGATTTTATATGATTTTTTTAATTTTTACTAATTAAGCTGTATTTTAACAATTGCCCTGATTCGTGTCAGTGCTATTTTGAAAGTAAGGGAGTCTCAGAGAAAGTATGGGCGTCCACAGAATGACACGGGTTTCCACTACCTAAAAAAAAGTGGATAAGAATTGACTACCGAGAATCGAAAGAGGCTTAATCATCGTAAATTACATTTTCTAACTCAGAATAAATTATGTGTTCACCCAGAAGACAAAAATAACGCGATATTTGTAAGTCTGCAAAACTTTCCACAGTCATATCGATAAAACCCAGAAATAATATATTATGCAACAAGTTTCTATCCAAAGAACTTGAAATTCTTTCGGGAATATACAGGGTGGTTATAATTAAAGTTCCACTTTGAAATGGTCATAAAAGGAAAACTACGGGACCAAATGTTATCAAACTTGGTAATAGTTTAAAGGAGGTCATTTTAATTTCTTTTCTGCGAAATAAGACATGAAGACATCGGTTTAAAATGTGTTTAATCGTTTCTGAAACGTGTTACAAAGCATGTTCAATGAGGCGTCCACCATTTTCCGAAAGCAAGTTAAATCGCATTACTGCATTCTCAACAGTAGCTCTTAGCATATCAGGAGGAATGTTACGGACATGTCGGTGTATCACATCTTTCAATTCCGCCAAATTCTTTAGATTATCCCCATAAGCAGTGCTTTTGAGATAACCCCATAGCCAGAAGTCCCAAGGTTTGAGGTCTGGTGATAAGGGTGGCCATTTTGTGGGGAAGTTTCGTCATATAATACTTCATTCGTACAATGTTGCTTAAGTAACAATGTGACACGTGTACCAATGTGCGGTGAGGCCCCGTCCTGCATAAAAATCGTGGTGTCTAAAATGCCACTTTGCTGGAGTTCAGGTATCACGAAACACCTTACCATTGACTCGAGCTGCAGTCACAGTGCATGTAACAGGTCCAGCTGTCGACTGCTCTTCAAAGAAAAATGGTCCAATTATGAAACTAGCTGTCACACCACACCAAACGGTGACTTTAGGAGAATGCAATGGAACTGTGTAGATAATATGAGGAGTTTGTTTGGCCCAAATCCTGCAGTTATGGGTGTTGACATCGCCATTTATGAAAAAATGGGCCTCACCTGTCCACAAAATGTTCCATGGCCAATGTTCGTCCATTTCCATCCGTGCAAGTAATTCCAAAGCGGAAGATTCTCTTGCTGCAAGACCGTTGCGTTTAAGTTCTTGAACATGTTTGATTTTGTATGGGTAGAACCGCAGCACTTTACAGACAATTTTGTACACGGTACTCCATGGTACGTCCATTCGACGTGCGACAACACGTACGCTGCACGTACCGTGTGTGATTTCCATTGTTTCTTCCGCCACTGCTAATGCAACATCCACCTCGGTTTCCACAGAAGCAAGTTTTCTTCCCCTCCCAGGTGCAACAGATAACATACCCGTGGCTTCAAACTTTGCCAACATTTTCCTCATACCCTGCGGTGGTATCATTGGCTCTCGGCGTATTCCTCTTACTGAACGACACCTTTGCAAAGCACGCCGTTCATTGCTATCGCATTCATAATAACATTTAACGAGAAAAGCATGGTCGTGCATGGTTAGAGACATTGTCGATTCGTAACAATGAGAACTCTGACAAACAGGATCCTTTTTTTCTGGAAAATCAAATGACGTGTAAAGCGCATCTGCATAAATCATTTGCTTCTTCCTGCCGTAAGCCAATTACAAACCATTGCGGTTTTGCTTAAACCCACAAACAGTTTCGTTTTAGAAACGATTAAAAATGTTTTAAACCGATATCTTCATGTCTTAGAGCCGAATTCAGTCTTCAAAATTCACAAATTAGCGATATATAAGAAATCGATTTCCGGAATGCGCACACTTTAAATGGTAATTTTTTTTAGGTCAATGTTTCTTAAGGGTATACAAAATATTAAACCCGTGTAACAAAAGGTTAAGTTAGATTCTGACGCTTATTTCGTTTAACAATATTGCATACAACGCCATTTATCCCCTGGTGGTAAGTTTTTGAACTTTTTTTGGCGGAAAAGAAATTCCCATGACCTCCTTTAAACTATTACCAAGTTTGATAACATTTGGTTCAGTAGTTTTCCTTTTATAAACATTTCAAACTGGAACTTTAATTATAACCACCCTGAATTTTGTGGAGTGGCCCATTTAGAAATATTTCTCTATTTAACGCCAATAGTAGTATATGTGCACTAAAAGGTACATTATGAAGCAAAACAACAAAGCTTTCGTATATTACTTCTCAACGTATATATTTATTTGCGCAGATAAACGAAGTATAAACTATTAAGAAAAGCGTATTCCAGGCCCTGATTTTCCATTAGGCCCGGTAGACCCTGGCCTAGGGGCTCTCGAATGTTGCGGACCCACCCAAAATTTTAATTTTTTAAAAAAAAGAAAGAAAAATTTCCCAATTAAATTTTTTTTATTTTACCTTCTTTAATAGCAATTTTTTATATATATCCTTTTAAATTTGATTGATTTTCTCTTCAAATTCCCAATTCTTGGTAAAGTGGTACTTTCACAATGATTCATGATTATTTTTTCGGAACGAAGTTCTTTTACGTAGCTTACAGTAGAGTGAACTGCCAGGAATCGTTACGTAAAGAAAAAACGTTGTGCTCCCTTCATAAGAGCTTTTTCTCAAGAACCCTGAATGGTTATCGCATCGGACTACGGAGAATCGGACTATCGCATTACGGAGCGAGAGGTTCCTGGTTCAAATCCCCGCACAAGCGCTGGCCGTTTCTATTCTCACTCATTCTTGGAATAGCGCAGTGTGTATATATATATATATATGTATGTATGTATATATATATATATATGTATGTATATATATATATATATATATATATATATGTATGTATATATATATATATATATAATCAATAGAAATCTACATATTAAATCACGTTTAGAGTTGAAAAAATAACGTAAGGAACTTAGTTACTGACGGGGTCCCCCGACCGCACAATTTTTTTTTTTTTTGTGTGTGTGTATGCGTGTCAGTTTTTGAATTTTTTTGCCCGCATCAGTGTTAGGGGGGCCCCATCCCGAGTTCGGCCTATAGTCCAGAATTTTCTAAATCGAGCCCAGGCGTATTCCACAGAAAATTACTCAAATTAGTAGATTCGCTTATTCCGAAAGTTGTGTAACTATATTTACTGCGTTTTTACTGGCGCTGCATACAGAAACTGAAGGAACTGGGAACTTTCAAAACACAGAGCTAAGTGTATGGGTATAGTGCTAAGCATCAGAAAATTTTGCGAATTGTTTTGCGAAATTTGTTTTATTGTTGGGCATGATGAGTATTCTTATGAATTTCATCATATCTTATACAGATAACACATTATAAATTAAAAATTATTTACGCATTTTAAATAACTTTTTCACTTAGTAAGTAGGGGAATGCTCTCTGGAAACTTCTAACCAAAGTTCCTTTAAGCTCATACTAAATTATCTATATTTTTCTTCAAATGCTACATCATTTTTTTTGTAGAAAAATGCATTTGTAATTTACTATAAGACACATGGGCTAACATTAAACGTACAATGATACACGAGTTTACTTTCATTATATTGAACATTTTCAACCATTGCTCCAAAATCTTATAAACAATCGAACTCGTTAATAACGAGCATGAAGGAGCTAATAATTTTCTTCGTCGAATGCTAGTGCTCACTAAAACTGCACCAAAGTAAAATGAGAGTTTTCAAGATCTGTTATTTTTTCCAATTCTCTTTCGGCTGTAATTTTGCGACGGATACGATTTGTGGCACGAAACAAATATTTGACTAACTTCTCATTTGCAAAACATTTGAGGTATTTTAGCGCTTTCCTTAGGCATTGAAGTCATAGAAGATTTTTTAAAAACTCTTCGTCTTCTTCTACGAGACTAGTCAGAGGGAAATAGACATTTCTATGCACTTTGAGCTATCTTAGAAATACTTTTTTTAAGGGGACCGTGGACCTTTATTTGAGCAAATCTTTGTACTATTGATTGTATTATTGTAATATATATATATATATATATATATATATATATATATATATATATATATATTTATTTCTGTAGGTTAATAGAACCGAAATAGTTTTTTAAAAGCAAAATATCATTTATGGAGAATCTACTAAGTAAGTAATAAAGGTAAATGTAGTAATAAACTTTAAATCTGTTTTTCTCAAAACAGATTTTTCAAGGTTTTTAGATTTTTATAAATGCTCCATGCTCCTTATTTTTTGTTCAAAATTCATGAAATTTGTATGGAAGAATTCCGATACAGTTCACAAAGAAACTGGATATGTATTTTACAATTCGACGGCATTGAGATAATTAAATTCTATTTATAACTTATTCAAAGACAAAATTTTGATAAAAATCGGGATGGAATTCAGAAAAAAATCTCAAAAAAAACTATTAACTATTCAAGGGATTAAATAATTGACACCCAGATTTGTTTGTAATACAGTTTTAAGTGATTAATATGCAAAAATCGAGGAAATACTTCAAAAATTAAGTAGCAAAGAGCATTTTAAAATTTTGTTTATAAATTAAAATTTATTTTATTCTTTGGAATTATCTCATTCGGCCCTTATAGTCATTTTCCGCCAGTCGTTGTTATCATTGTCTGCCAATGCAGGGCACTCATCAACGAAGAAATTCGTACTTTAACCGCTAGAATCATTGGCTGCTTTCAATGGGGTCACCGCATAGGTGAACCACAACCCCCTATTGCCACCTCATATTTGAAAGAGCATCCCCCGGAGCGACATGTGTGTGTGTGTGGAGGGGTGTTGTACCATCTCCCACCCTCTCTGACAACATAGTAAGACTTTCCGGTCTAAGGATTCAATGTGCCCATATACGGCCTAGACAGGAAAGTAGTGAATGGCGTTTGTCGGAATTCGAACTCAGTACACCAAGCCGTAGGTACAACGCACTACCACTAGCCTACCTCGGGCACTTCATCCAATCGTATGCTCCATACTTCTATCTGTTTTTAAATAAAGTAGAATGTACATACAGACAACTCACTATTATTTGGATTTCGATATGTTTTGTACCATTATCTTACTTTTGTAAATTCTTCACTGTTTCACCAGCCGATAAAATTTTACGTTTTCCCTGTAGGTACCAGAAATCTCCAAGCAAACCATGGTTTGACTGATTCAACAATAAGAAAATATCGATCTTCACTGTCCCACTTTGCTTCATTCGAAACAAAAGTAATCGATTCACGTGCTCAAACATTAATAAGACCCATTATTAACCGTTCATAGACAAAATCAAGATTTTCAACATTTGAATTGATCGCGAAAAGTGGGCCAAAAAAGATGAATAAAGTGAACAGAAAACACTTAGGCCTCGTTCACATTGCATCGTAGCGTTTCGTAGCGTCATCGCTAAAAATTGTAAGCAATCACACGGCTCGATGAAATGATTACGTGATACGTCAAACTAATCACAGGAAGTGTCAATAAACAGATCATTAGACCCAAAATCCCACTTTTACTCGTAATTAGTGACTTGAGTTTCATACATTTTATGGTAAATCGAATGTTTCATTTTTCGCTTTTTTCCTCGTCCTTTCAAAATGTACAGCTAAGTATTTATGAACAGAACTACGTTAACATTACCTGTATACTTATGCACGTATTAATAACAAGCAGTTTTCATTTGTTACATTACATAATATAAATAAATTGTACACTTATATATATATATTTATTTATAATTAGTTTTCCTTATTTTAAAAAAGTCAATGCTCTTTATTTGTTTGAAATGTTCATGATTCATTTCTAGTAATAATAGTCATTTCAAATTACTGGTTTGTTCGGTACAAAGGACTTGAACTACATATTAGCGAGAATATTTGTAATAGGGCTCCAGGTAGCCTAGTGGTGGCGCGTCGGTTTTCGGTGCTGATGGGGCTCGGGTTGAATCCCAACAAGCGCCATTAAATACCTCCGTGTCCAGACCCGTTATGCGAACGTTGGAAAGTCAATCTATGAAGTCAGAGAGGATGGGAGAGGGTACAATTCCTCCATATGCCACCCCTGGAGGTTCTCGGAAAAAATTGAGGTGGTACCTGGCTAAGTTGGACTCCGACCCGTTTGGTGGCATTATAAAACTGGAGCCGCACCCCTCAGTCCAGGAGCCTATATGGACCTGGTCAAAGGGGCATCAGAAACAATAATAACAACAACAACAACATATTTGTATTATAAATAACTGTGTAATTTTTTATGCAAAGTTGTTTGGCTGACTGTTGATATTTTAAACAAAAAAATGGGTTATATGAATGAATATTAATTTTTATTCCGATAATTCAAAGAATATGTGCGATAATTGCTCATCCTAGATATCATTCTACAGCGTAGAACGTGTCATATAAATAAAGTTTCCTGACCTGAATGGAAAATAGATTAGCAAGATAATTTAAATTATGCTAATAGATACATTGTTTTCCAGCGCTGAAATTTTAATAACTGAAAACTTTGTCACTCACTCTACATGAAAATTTATCACAAGTCACTTAACGAAGTAACAAGTTCTGGAAGTCAAGTGCCCTTTACTTCCCTGAATATAAAAGCCATGCATTCATTTTTGCCTTGAGCCCCGGAGAAACAACTCACCTCAAACAAATGCTTATTTCATCACAAAGTTCATGCTATTAGCGAGTAATTGCCTCCTGATTGGGTAAATAACTGCATTATGTGATTGAATACTGGGGTTAGTTGATAAATTAGCGAGTTTGCACTCTACACTTCGAGTGTAGTGATTCTTTCGGAATTTTCTGGAGAGAGCTGATGTCGGAGAAAAACATTATTCTCAAAATAATTTGAAAGGAATAGATTGCATAAAAGGGATATCCATTAGCAAAAATATTTGTTTCGGATCCATGGAAATTATGAGAAGAAATGTATAATTATTTTGATAAGTAATGATTGTTTTTTTAGCTTCATTGGCTAAATATTTTTTTTTATCATTTCAAAATAACATTTAGGTATATTATCCATTTTTTGTAGTCTTTATTAATTTATTGCTAACTTCCATAGGTGCGGCAGAATGGACTCCCACCTTTCTGAAAGTTCCTGGAAAGGGAGTGGAGAGGGTAAAGCGGCAACAGTTCGGTCTGATTTTCTGGTTGTCAGTAGACACCATGGGTTGGTCCGGTGAACATCGCGGTTTCGCTAACATGGAGTTCTTTAAAAACAACGATTCTGATACTGCGACACAGTGGGCATTTAAGGGTCTATGCAAGTGATGTTGGTCTTGATCGAAAAATAATTATGTGATGGGTTTCAAACGTGAGAGCAAACGGCTCTGCAGAACCAAGTAGTCGTCTTCGGAACATTAGAACACCTGGAAAAGTTCAAAGAGTTTTTGAGTCCTGTATTCGTGAGAACTTTGCCGCCATTTCCTCAGAAATGACCAATAGAGTGATGGAAAACTTTAAGGAACGGCTTTGGCAGGGAATCGCCAATATCGGACACCAACTAAGGGTGGTGTTATTGGAACGAAGTTCCTTTACGCGGCTTACAGTAGAGTGAACTGGCAGGAATCGTCACGTAACGAAAAATCGTCATGCCCTCTACATTAGAGGTTTTTCTCAAGGACTATGTGGCTGAATGGTTATCGCATCGGACTACGGAGTATCAGACTATCCCACTACGGAGCGAGAAGTCCCTGGTTCAAATCCCCGCACAAGCGCTGGCCGTTTCTATTCTCACTCATTCTTGGAATAGCGCAGTATATACATATATATATTATATATAATATATATATATATATATATATATATATATATATATATAATCAATAGAAATCTACATATTAAATCACGTTTATAGTTGAAAAAATAACGTAAGGAACTTTGTTCCTTACGGGGGGTCCCCCGACCGCACAATTTTTATTTTCAAAACCTAGCGGATATTAAAGCTAGATTATAAATACTTTTTTTAAAATATAAAGCTTTTTTCTGCACATAATTTCGTTTGTTTTTATTATACCTTTAAATATGCGAGCCCATTCTACTGCACCCTGTATCGTTTCCATATAACGATATAATGATTTTCATTGACATTCAGTGGGAGCTTTACGCGTATATGACTGAACTTCCATTTAACCGAATAGTATAATTCAAAGGGTATGGACGGATAATCCATGGATTGTACAATAAAGATGAACTCATCAGAAGTTTTAATCTCATGTACAGGTTTAAACCGGATTTGACTGGCTCAATCGGGTATGATTTTCCAGAGCGTTCCTTATTTTATGTTTAGACTGTTATATACCTTTGCTTATGAGATTTCTTTGGATTAAGGTTGCTGTGTACTGTCGGATTCGCTCACCTCCATGTTAACCTAAGGAGAAAATGTGTCTTGTCTTTACAGCTTCATAAATGCTGATAATCCAATTAAAATGGTATTTTCAGAAAGCCTGAACTTTTTTGAACTTGACAAAGGCATTCATTTTATAAATTTCGGCCAACAAAGGAATTGAGGAGCGTTTAAAACAGTCTACACCAGATTTTCCCCCGAATATTTTAAGTTTTAAAATATAATTTCCATTTTTTCAAAAACGAAAAATGCCCGAAGGTGTAAAATTTCTTTCTCTATTACGGAGTACAATTTTTAAATAAATCTCTTAATCCAAGTGGGCAATCCTTAGATACATTTTCTCCATAGATTAACATTGAGGGAAGCGAATCCAATAGGGTTAGGACGCAGTAGCCTTAAGGGTATTACTTGTATCTTTCGCTTTAATTTTTCATCTGTATAGGAATCTTGTTTTCCCCATTTCATAATCATTTTTATGTATATCTTATTTTCCTGTTATTACCTTTCATATCTTTGGCATAACTGTATACTTATTTGCGTCAACATTCAGTTTGAGATTCCTGCAAGTACTCAAACTCCGATGAGTATTGCTAGTTATACTGACATGTTAGTCGCAATGAACAAATTGTGATTAGTTCGCTGCGACAATCTCACTGTTGCTCCCCAGCCTGATGATGAACGGCTGATTACGTCGAAATATGTGACCACCGCTTTTTTATTTATTGTGGTATAGAAGATTGTTCTTTATGATACACAAGCTTCAAAATTTTGGGCCCTATCGTCTTTTTTAATCCCTTTGTTTTCCCGTGTCGTATTTCTCCGCCATTAGTTCCCTGTTACTTTCTTTGTCATGTGGGAGAAAGCGATCGCTGGTATGTGTCTATATCATATCTTTGCTTTGGTGATAATTTGGTGCAAGTTGATGTTGATCGAATTGTATCGGTGTAATCAAATTTTGGTTCGTATTTATGGATGAGGCTAAGCTGAAGGAAGAAAAATTTTGCTCAATATTATTCTTGCGAATACAGTTAGACAATCCCTATTATTTCTTGGCGTTCAACGCGTTAAGAACTTGTTAATATTAAGCAGGTTTTTTGATATCCAATAGACGTTTCCAGCATCTAGGCAGAATCTATTATTGCCTCTGTTGCTCATAAAAATATAGATACGATAAAAACGGCATGGAAGGAGAGTACCAGTCTACCAATTGTCATCCCTAGTGGTACTGGGTGGAAATTGGGGTGGCACGGGACAAAATGTCGGTCTTACAGCGGAAAAGCGATGACGGCAGCGTAACCACCGTACGAGTTTATATTTTTTTCTGGAACCCCATTGGTTAAAAGTAGAATCAGTGATGCCTTTAAGTCATCCAAAAAATCTATTTCCCCAAGAGCCATTTTTACAGAAAACCGAAAAGACACAGTTTGCATCGATTCCGAATTAATCGCGAAACCAGTGACGTCATACAGTCGAAATTACCGATTTTTCCTTCTCCGATCGAACAAACAAAGAGCTTTCTGGACGATCTCACGTGCTCCTCATGCGCCGGGTGTCGCAGAGCAGTGATGAAACTCTAATTTGCGATATTCTGAAAATCCCGAGGAGAACGGGACAATATGGTTTCCGCCACCTCCTCGAAGCCAGCCATCTCGCCGTAGGGCGTCATACAGCTAAACAATTCATGAAAGTCCTTCCTAATGCTTTTATTCAGTTCAAGAGAAGTATGCTCTTCTAAATGCATGCCGTAAATGAAAACGGGGTCAAAGGTTTAAATTTACTTGTGAAAACGATGGAGTCACTGAAACCGCCGTACGAATTTATTGTGTTTTGGCATCCAATTGGCTATAAGTGGTACAAGAGATACCTTTAATTCATCCCAAAGCTCTATTACTTCCAAAGACCTCTTCCCAGAAACGAGGAAAAACCCCGTTTGCGCCGATTTCGAATTAACCGTGACACCAGTGAAGTCATGTTATCAAAACTATCTTTTTTTTCGCTGCCTATCGTTCAAACAGTTAGCTTTCGGGACGATCTCGCGTACCCCTCTGACGTCGGGGTCGCAGAGCCGCAAGGAAACTCGAGTACAGCCTTGTGTAGCCCAATAGCCGTGATCTAAACAGGAGCCGTGTTTTCTTCATTCCAATGCACCAGACCGGCACCGACATGGGAACTAAGATCTTCCGAGTAGGAATCCCTGCTGCTGATGCTTTTTTGGTGCTATTGTAAACTGGAACTGCACCCCTCAGCCCACAAGCCTATATGGACCTGGTATAGATAGTGTGGTAATGGGGCATAAGAAACTACAACAACAACAAGAAGAACTTTAAACGTTTCCTCGTCTTTGCTATCCTCATCAACTTTATGTTTATCCCATTGGAATTTCAAAATCAACAAAATATAGAACTACACAGTAACAACCTCTCAGTGAAGTATACAGACGCTGTTCGCACATTTTTTAGACGATTTTGGTAAGCGGTAATAAAAAATCGTTTGCTGCAAAAGAAATAATTGCAATTGTACTATGTTTTTAAAAGTCAAAATTATCGTCTGCGGCTTGAAAGTTTTGTTTTTATTCAAAATGGCGTTTTTAACAAAGCAGTGGTTCGAAGGCTACATTTATGGTCTTTCCGAAGAGAAATATGCATACTCCGTTATCCAAAAACGATGTGAGAGTCATGGTTTTGTGATATCTAGAGCGTCGATAGGTAATATCATCAACAAGAAAGGAAAAAAACGTCAAATTGGAGCCTCAAGTGGGACAAAAATTCCAAACAAGTATCCAAGGAAAAAAGGACATCTTCGACTATTGCAAAGGTACGTTGTTTAATGTTAAAAGAAAATCCCCCTAGTCAAAGGACAGTTTCAAAATCATTAAAATGCTCGGTGTCCACTGTACACAAAATGATAAACGTTGATTTAAATCTTAAGAAAGCGAAAAAACGCAATGTGCATCGTATTCTTCCAAATCATATCGCTGAACGCAGGACACGCTGCAGAATTCTATATGAGAAACCCTTATCCAAAGAAAAATGGAAAACAATTGTCACAATAGATGAATCATAGGTGTATTTAAATGATTGCAACAAAAAAAGAGCCATTTATTATCATAAAAGGGGAGGAAAAAATTTAAGTACATGGTTCAAAGAATCGAAAGAAAGTTTTTCTAAGGGATTCATGACTGTTGCTGGTTTTTTTATAATGGCAAGTTAAAAATAAAGAGAGTGGAAAAAAAGTCAAGATTAACTCCAAATACTATCAGGAACATATTTTATCGCCAATTTTTCTGAATGAAATACCATCGCTTTACCCACAGTGCTATCAATCTGTGAGACTTCATCAGGAGAAAGCTAGCAGTCACACATCAAAATCCACTGTAAATTTCCTAAAAGA
The DNA here is from genome assembly GCA_907164885.2 of Dolomedes plantarius. NCBI lineage: Eukaryota > Metazoa > Arthropoda > Arachnida > Araneae > Dolomedidae > Dolomedes > Dolomedes plantarius. Next base: position 183,813,707 of record OU015490.1, read on the forward strand.
AATAGAACAAAAAACTGGTATCAAGGCCATACCCTTCACAGATATCCCTACTAAATCTCCCGATGTATCACCTATGGAATTTTTGTGCTTTCGGACTTTTAAAATCTGCATTATCCAAACGTCGTCCCAAAACCCTTACAGGACTCTGGAAAGCTGTTCAGGTGGAATGGGATAGAATACCTCTTCTGACACTTCAAAAGGCATTATTATCCTGGAAATTGCGGTGTAGAAAGATTGTTCAGAATAAGGGATGTCAAATAGAACATTTAAAACACAATAATTTTATGTAATTTAGTTTTGTGAATACAATATACATCGTCTAAAAAATGTGTGAACAGCCTCTGTACATAGTCCATCGAACATCCTAATCCTTCTTTAAATGAAAGATTTAGTGATAAAATCTTCCTCATGAAGATTGTCAACTCCAACTTCTGTGCCACTTTCATTGTTATCATCTGCGGAATGATAACAAATAGGTCTAGCCTAACCTTCGACTCAGATTAATGTATTACTGTTATGAGATGTGATCAAAGATAAAAAAATGAATAAATATTAGTACCCAATTTATCTTCTTGTAATAAATCTGAACGCAGTGTCTAGAATATTTTGGTTTTGATTGTTGATTCAATGAATCATTTTATGCATAAATAAATATATATTAAAGTGTTTTCCCATATTAATCTCGTAAAGAGTAAATCAAGTAATGAGGTTGCTGTGATTTAACGAATAGAGAAAATGGATTTCTGTACTCGATTTAAGCTGGTCACAAATTGAGTTTGGTGGTGTCAATGGAGTTAACTGATACTCACCGGGGATGAAATCGAATAAGAAAGTTATTGTGATATATTCAATGAAAAACCCTATCTCTTACTCGAGTTAAACCTTTTACAATTTGATTTATGGGGAATCGATTTCTGAAAAATGATAAAAATTCCTTTAAATACACACTAGTAACAGGAATCGTTAGGGAACACGGAAGACACTAACCTAGATTCTGGTCTCATTTATGGGTACTTACTCAAAGGATTGAGTTAACCTTTCATTACCCGAAAAAGGCACACAATGACCATAAGCGGAATTAACTCCTGATTGCTACAAGTGAAATACCTGACAATTTCAACGGTTACAGGAAAAAAAAACAGAGCATCTTGAAATGTTTCTGATTGAAAATTATAATTCTTTCCTAGATTTTCATTTAAACATTTTATAATCTTCTAAGTATCTGATGACTCCACATCTCTTGGGTATTTCCGCCCTCAAATCTGCTGGATCTAGTCAAACGCGAATAGAAAATAAAAGGAAGTTCGATTTTGGAATTGTTTTATATTCATATTGTACGTTTCTAAGACTATTTATCCTTGTACTTCCATTCTGAATCTGTAATACAGATGATATCTGGATCCATGACTGATGTTCAAAGTGAAGATGCCTGTCTCAATGTAGAGAACTAATGAATTAGACCTACGCACTGTACAGTTTCATTTCATTAAGGCTGCTGTGTACTAACTCTACTGGATTCGCTCAACTCAGTGTTAACCTATGGAGAAAATGTGTCTACTATTTACAGCTACATAAATTCTGATAATCTAATAAAAATGGTATTTTCAGATAGCCTGAAATTTTCTGCACATTGCGACAGGATTCATTTTATAAATTGCAACCACCACAGGAATTTAAGAGTGCTTAAAACACACAAATCTAGATATTTTCGAATAATTTAAATTTTAAGATGTTATTTAAATTTTTTTTTCAAACGAAAAATGCACCAAGGTGTAAAATTTCTTACGGAGTACATTTATTACGGAGTACAATTTTTAACAAAAAATCTCTAAAAACAAGTCTGCAATCCTTGGACATAATATCTCTAAGGCCGTCTGCACACGGAGCAACTCAAAAGAAACTGATAACTGACTCGAATCACAAACCAGTCCGTGTTGAGTCGTAACCTATGTAATTGAATGGAGCCACGCACACGGCGCAACTGGTTACAAACCCGTCGACCGGGTTTGTAACCAGTTGCGCCGTGTGCGTGGCTCCATTCAATTACATAGGTTACGACTCAACACGGACTGGTTTGTGATTCGAGTCAGTTATCAGTTTCTTTTGAGTTGCCCCGTGTGCAGACGGCCTTAGGGTTAACATTGAGGTGAACGAATCCAATAAAGCAGTGGTTCTTAACCAGCGGTGCGGGCACCCGTTGGTGTGCGAGGGAGCATTTCTAGGGGTGCGAGATAAGGTTCTAAAATTTTAATGAAATTTACCAATTGAGAGAATCATTTCATGGATACTTTTCCACGGGAAATATAAGCAAAATTAATAGATGGATACTCAGTCCATTTTTGTTTGATCTAAATTCAATGGACGACAACGTTTTATTAAAAGACGGTCTTATCGCGATACGAGCCAATGCACGTATTGAAATGGAATTTGGAAAACTGGACTTAGAACAGTTCTGGTGTACGCAGTTCGAACTTTATCCAGAATTGGTAAAAGCAGCATTAGAGACGTTTTTACCATTTGCCACCACTTACCTTCGTGAAATGCGTTTTTCATCACTTCAGCACGTCAAAACAAAAGCCAGAATTCGCTTAAATGCATCTGACGACTTACGAGTGACTCTTTCAAAAAAAGAGCCTCGTTTTAAAAGGATAATTCTGAACAAACAGCAACGTAACTGTTATGAATGTAGATATTGTATATGTAATAATATAGTATGTATTGTAAATGAATTAATTTTTTATGCAATAAAGAAATGATCTTGCAATAAATGACTTTTCCTAAATAAAAAATGGAAACACATTTTTTAAGGAAGTGCGAGATTACATGTTTTACATGTTTTTATTAACTCGCTTTCTTGTTTGTTTGTGTGTTTGTGTGTTTTTCCGGATCAAATCATGCTATCGATTTTTAACTATCTTTCCGACTAGCTAGACATTTGAAACTTTCAGAATAGCTCAGAACACTATGACAATGCATTCTTTTGATACTTTTAGCCATCATTAAGCAGAATTTGATTCTTTTTCAGTTAATTTTGTTCTGTAGACTGGTGCAAGCATCTATCGACCGGGACGGGAACGAAAATCTAAACGCAAGTTAACTTCCAATTCACTTCATTTTCTTTCAAGTTATTGGATAATTCATCAAAAAATTTTAAAAAGAATTTATTAATACATAGAATTGTCAAGTTTGTATGATTCAACAGAAAATTTAAAAACATGGTATATAAAAAGTTCTTTTTATCTTGTAATTTTTTATTTTCAGATTCAAGGGGGTGTTGACTATTAAGGTTAAGAACCATTGCAATAGAGATAGTACACTGCAGCCTTAACCTCAGTTATCATTCTTATCTGAGCTATAAACAGACAAATAATTAAAATGTATAAACAACTTTCTATACGTTATCGTATTTAGATTTCCCCAAAAAATAGGATTTCTAGTTTTCTGAGCCACTTGCTGTCAATATACAGACATGAAATCCCGTCATCTGTCAATCGTGTAAATTTACTTTATCAGCCTAATTAAACATACTCTAATGAAGAGAATTCCAATACCCACCGCGCATTCATTATACTTCAAATTAGATAGTGAAATTTTACATTTTCAATCTCTCTAACATTCAGCCACCCACACCTCATTTTGTTCCCAAAACATATCCGTGAGCGGATAATAGAGGCGTCTGGCAATTGTAATTATATTATATTATTGAATGGTTGGATCGGATATCGTAAATTAAGTTCCGCTTAACTGAGTCTCATCCATATGTATCGATTTCAAGTGCAGTTGAGTTCGTTTGGAGAGGTGATATTATTTTCTACTACCGTTCTACCTCACAATTAGTTACATAATGAAATAAATGCCTGAGGGTGACAATTGCATTACTTAGAAACACAAAATAGCAAGAGCACTGACAATTAATAAGATGAGAATTCTAATGAATCCTCTTCATCTACATTTTGGGCGCTTTCATTGCTTTTCTGTCGGTATACAACGTAAACTAATTGTTATTCTTGGGTCGTTCCTTTTATTTAGATACTGGTAGTTTTAAAACTTATGGGCTGATCAATGAGTTGGCGAACAGCTTCTAAACTGGCTGATGTGACTAATCCAGTTGTATTCGCTCCCCTCAAGGTTAACAGATGGACACAATGCGTCCACTATTTGCAGCTACATAAATGCTGATAATCCAATAAAATGGTATTTTCTGATATCCTGAACTTTTCTGCACCTTGCAGAGGGTTTCACTTTATAAATTTCGCCTACCAAAGAAATTAAGGAGTGTTTAAAACACACCATACCATATTTTTGCCACAAATAATTTAAATTTTAATATATTATTTATATTTAAAAAAAAAACGAAAAATACCTATATATATATATATATATATATATATATATATATATATATATATATATATATATATATATATATATATATATATATAGATACATATATATATATATATATATATATAGATACATATATATATATATATATATATATAGATACATATATATATATATATATATATATATATATATATATATATATATATATATATATATATATATATATATATATATATAGATACATATATTTATATATAGAGATACATATATTTATATATATACATACATACATATATATATATATATATATATATATATATATATATATATATATATATATATATATATGGGGCTCTAATTACAAAGGGGGTATGAAATTTCCTATTTTAAAGAGGGAATCAAGAAAATGGGCCACGTAAGCTAAAGGTTAATTGATATCATTATACAGTATTTCTCCAAATGTCATGGCTTTGTCTAGTGCTAAAGTCTTTTGATCTAAACCAGGGATACTCAAACTACGGCTCGCAGGCTGCACAGGACCCTACCAAGCTTTTATGTGCGGCTCGAAACACTCACATTCAGTATCAGGCACGTGATTTGTAAACATAATTTCGGAAATAAGGGCCTGAAAAATACAAAATTGTACAAAAATGTGCCACATACTATTCGCGTTTTTCGCATCAACGTATCTTTTTGAATAATACAATTCAAAAATTATCTATGCTAAGAACGTTTATAGAAATCGGTTTAATTGATTCTTACCTTGATGACGTTTTGAGAATAGCATGTAGCAAGTGTAAACCTGATTTGTCTAAAATAATTAAAAGTTTGTCTCAACATAAGAAAAAAAATCTCCCCCGTGTTTTAAACGCTTGAATACACTTGTGTTTTGAGTTTAAAATTTTACATTATTATTTTTTGAATTATAGTGTACTAGTATGTTGCTGCCCGCGTAACGTTGCAAACATATGCATGTGGCCCGAGAGAAAAATAAAGGTTTATGGTCTAAACTGGTGTTGAATTCATTGAATATCCGACTTTCTTTTCAATTTCGCTGGAACGGAATACACTGTTGTAAGAAATTAAGAGAATTTGCAGACTTGGTCGATTATCTCTAGAACTACTGTACCGATTTTAAGGAAATTTGATATGTACATACATTGATACAATACAAAACAAATAACCATTCAATAATTGCAATACACACGCATGATCGTGCGTAACACTCGTTGGAGTCGGAAGGTATAAAACAGAGGTTGCAGAATAAACAAAAAAATTAGTTAATAGATGGGTTAATAGGGGGTATGGTCACCACTTACAGATATACAGGTCTCGCAGCTTGATTTCATACTTGAAATAAGGCAGTTTATCATTTCCTGTGGCAATTGGTCCCACTCGTTCAGCAACGCTGTTTTCATTCCCTGGGTGGTTTTCGGAGGGGTTGCGAGTTGCAATTTACCTTCCCAGAGCGTCTCAGACATGCTGTATAGGGTTAAGGTCTGGAGATCTGGCTGGCCAATCCATCCGGGGAATATCGTCACTCTCTAGAAATTCGTCGACCAGAAGAGCTCGATGTGGCCTCGCGTTATCGTCCATTAAAATGAACTCAGGGCCAACTGCATCCCAGAAAAGGCGAACGTAGGGCTCCAAGACCTCATCCATATACCTTACACCAGTCACAGTGCCTCTTTCAAAGACATGGAGAGGTTTGCGGCCATCCAAAATGATGCCTGCCCAGACCATTAAACCTCCTCCGCCATAATGGTCGATTTCGCGGACATTGGAGGGTAGGTAGCGGGTCCCAGGTTCTCTCCATATAAACGTACGGTGAGAATCGGTGTTTAGGCTGAACCGACTCATCAGTGAAGAGAACGATCGCCCATTGATCCATACTCCAATCTCTATGCTATCTGCATCATGATAAACGGATTCTCCTGTTCGTAGAAGTGAGCGGGACGCAAACAGCAGGTCTTCTTGCAAACAACCCTCTCTCATGAAATCTTTTGGAAACAGTCACTATTGATACACGGGTTCCTGTGGCTGCATACAAGTCACGAGAGAGATGAGAAGTTGTAGCACTCCTGTTTCGCCTTGCTATAATCGACAAATGGCGATCTTCTCTGGACGTCGTGGATCTTAGACGACCTTGCCCAGGCATTCTCTCGATGGATCCGGTATCCTGGAACTGTTTCCATAAGTTACATACGACGCTGGGTGTTCAATTGAACTCTCTACAAATTTGGACTTGCGATTGGCCTGCTTCTAGCCTCTCCACAATTCGCCACCTCATTCTATCCTCTAAACGTTGGTGGTTACTCATTTTTACTGTTACAATTTGAAATTAACCGATTGCTGCAAAATAACACCAAGAAATTCGCCGAGGTGTGCTAGTTAACGAAATGCGTCCTAACTTACGCGCGCTTAGCCTGGCCACACACCGAATGAAACAAAACATTGCGCAACGTTTCTGTTTCTAGCTTTCTGTATCGGACGCATCGTCTCCAATGTAATCAAAGGAGAGTGCTGCACACCGGATGCAACATTGCTTTGAAACACGTCGCGGCATTTCGGAAACGTTGCTGCAACTAAAGTGTATGCTTCTCTGACCGATGTTTCTCGACACACAGCTGGTGAAACATTTCATCTGCGCATGTGCGGGAACAAGCGCATTTTATTTTCATTAAGGGGACAGTGGACCTTCAAACCTAACTTTTTTTGTTTTGAATTGATTTGCTTGAAATTTGAATATGCGATTAGTACCATAGATATGTAAAAGTGGTTAAAATTTAAAGATGAAATATTAATAATTTATGAATTATGAATTATTAATTATATAAAAGATAGGCCTAATTAAAAATATTCCATGCGCATTTTTTTGCATATAATACGGTAATTTTTATTTACAGGATACCTTATAGAACTGACAATGAAACTTATTGCTTATTTTAGGCATTCATTAAAAATATAAAGAGAAAAATATAATAACAGTGAAAACACCCTTTTCATTACGCAATATACCTATAAATCATTTTTTCAAGTACAAAATTTAGAAATTCTGAGCTATGAAGCATAATTTTTTTCAATAAAATTTATTTGATATACAGTTAAGTATATAAAACTTAAATTTCAAAGCAATACGATAGTTGGAAATGCGCCTTGAGCAATTTGAATATTCGTACGACATGAAAATTTTTATTTTGAGAAAAACACATTTAAAGTTATTGCTATTAGTAACCACATAATATCTAAATTAAATACAAATGCCTACAACTAGGAAAGTAATCACAGAAATTAAAAATTATTTTTGCAACACATTCCTACTCGTCCGTAGTTTCACAATTCAATAAAATAAAAAAATCGAAATTTTGGACAAATTTCACAATTTTGAAAGTCCACTGTCCCCTTTTAATGCTCCGTGTTGAGGATTTTTGCATTATTATAATAAAAAAAGATGGAGGTTGAGGCTGAAAATTTGATAGTTCTTGTCCACACAAGGCCAGAAATTTAGGATTTTAGAGCGAAGGACAATTACAACCAAGATGTAATAAATAAAATTTGGCAAGATATAGCTAAGGAATTGAATATTCCAAGTATGTACCACACCAATTTATCACATTTAATCAAATAAACCTTGCCCTCATGTAAACCAGATACCCCATTTTTTTAAGATATTGGTAAGAAAGAAAAATAGCGTTGCGTCACTCAGGGCCAGATCTAGGGAGGCGCAAGCAGGGCATCTGCCCAGAGCGGCAAATTTGAGGGGCGGCAAAATTGGTACAAGGAGAAAAAAAATTGCGCATTTTTTTAAATATTTTATAAGATATGTTTTTCTTAGATTTAAAAGTAGATACTTAACTATATATCTGTCTTTCTTTTGTTACTGCTCTTTATACAAGGTGCGCCCATAAAGTAACCGGACAATTTTTTTAGAAATAAGAAAAATATGACTCACCCTCAAATAAATTTATCTCCTTCAAAATAATCGCCAAAGGAGTCTATACAATTTTTCCAACGTTTCTCCAAGTCATCGAAACACTGTTTATAGGCGTTGGAACTAACCGTTCGCTAAATACGTGTAACATTTCATTTAATATCCCAGACGTTTTCAAATCGCTGTCATTTCATGGATTTTGCATTTTTTTATTACAAAGGATTTATTCACCATGAATTTGTTCCTGAAAACCAAACAATTAATCAGTATTTTTACAAGAAGGGGCTTTTTCGATTAAGAAACAGGATAAGGCGAGTTAGGAAGGAACTGTTTGACTCTGGGCAATGGTTTCTTTCACACGATAATGCTAGGCCCCATACAGCAATTTCTGCACAACAATATCTTGCTAAGCATTCAATTACAGTAATAAATAACCCACCTTATTCCCCCGACTTATCGCCAGCTGATTTTTTCCTTTTTTCCGAAGCTTAAGATGGCCACGAAAGGACAGAGATTCGAAATCGTCTCTGATATTAAACAAAATGTTACGCTTATTTTGCGAATAGTTAGTTCCAACGCCTATAAACAGTGTTTCGATGACTTGGAGAAACGTTAGAAAAATTGTATAGAGTCCTTTGGCGATTATTTTGAAGGAGATAAATTTATTTGAAAGTGAATAATATTTTTCTTATGTATAAAAAAAAATGTCCGGTTACTTTATGGATGCACCTTGTATTAATACGTTTACAAAACAAAAAAGTTTTTGTTATTCAACAATGTTATTAAAAGTTATTCCGTAATGTTATTAAAAGCCTTTCATCAGGAGTTATACTCTTCCGGTAGTTGGTGTTCTTTTTCCGAATCTTGTCTTCAACAAGCCACAAGTGATAATCAAACGTAGGTATGCTTAACCTACAATAATTGTAAAACTTATCTGGGTCATTTCTAAGTTCTTTAATAAAACTGCCAATGTCTCTTTTTTTATTGATTGGATGAATCCAACAGCTTCTCTCTGGTTTTTCATTCAAACATTGTATAAATTGCCACAAAATAATAGCTACTTCTACTTCCTCACTTACCATATCACCCACAATTATGACCAAACTACTTTCCCAAAACTTAAAGCCATAGGTTTAAAAAAAAAAAAAAATCTTTCCCAAAACTGAACACTTCCCTCAACAAAGAACAAAATACTGCAGACCTCTTCAACTCCCGTGTTCTTACTTACTACTGATGAAATATCAAATCAACCTAGCGTTGCGAGTCAAAATGTATCACCATTTTCCACGATAAAACATTTTGGTTGCGCAACGTCTAGCAACAGAAACGTTACGCAATGTTTTGTTGCATTCGGTGTGTGGCCGGGCTTATAAAGCCTGTTTCTCTACTGGCTCCGCCTACACAGACGTGTACGCTTACGTATTTGACATGCAAGATTTGCATTTTTGTCTAGAAGCAGTGGTTTTCCATTCAGTTCAGTTCTTTTCATAAAATTCGATAAAATATGCAAATTCTCTTAATTTATTTCAGCAGTGTACATACCGCAAAAACAAGTAAAAACATCAGACATCATTCAACGATTCACACGTCATCAAAATGCAATTCATAATTATTCTTGAAGCAGTAACTGGGGGAGTAAAGTTACTTATCTGGAAATCAGACAAACTCAATAAACGTAAATTACACTTAGTGGAATAGTGATTACTCTCTTCAAAGAATATACTCAACACCCGCAAAAAGATTAAGAGATTTTCCTAAGAAGCAACATTTAATCCATATTCGAACAGAGCCTGCCAGACGCCCTATTAAACGGTAGACTTATTCTGGAACTTTTATCTAATTATAAACACTCATGGGAGGCGACATTTGGACTAAAATCCTTCACATAATCTTCTAATCTGGTTTATCTGTCTATGAGGAAGAGTATTTGTAAAGCGTTTAATATCCAGTGTGAATTCTTCTAGCATTTCTAGATGTATGTCGTATTTTAGTTTCGATGCGTTTTGTGCAAACACACTTACTTAGGTGTAAATAATAAAGCAATTGATTTGGAAACTGAAATATTTCTAGTGTTAATGTTGTACAAGATAAATGAGAGCACTGAGTATTAATTATTTGGAATAATGTAGACTATTTCTGACTATTCAAAATGAAATTACTATTATAATTTTATAATTGGACGACGTGATTTTGTTCTTATATTACGAAACTAATTTCTTAGCAAGTGAGCAACTTTTCAAGAAATTGCACAGTTAAAAGGTGAATATTTTTAAAACCTCGTTGAAAGTTTTTATAAGAGCTATTTTGGCCTAATGTGATTGCATATTTGTGTCGGTAGAACAAACTAATGAGCTTAACGGTAGGCATGCCTTAAACAGAATCTTCACATGCTAATAATTACATTTAAAGCAGCATAGAAAGATGTTCACATCATACACGTCACACGGTGGAGGCTTTTATTTACATTTTTACTAGGTTTTTATCAACTCACTTTCTTGTTTGTTTGTTTGTGTATGTGTGTGTTTCTCCAGTACAAATCTTGCAATCGATTTTTAACTAACTTTCCGACTATCTAGACATTTGAAACTTTTAGAATAGCTCAGAACACGATGACAATGCATTATTTTAATACTTTTAGCCATCTTTAAGCAGACTTAAATTCTTTTTCAGTTAATTTTGTTTTGTAGACTGGTACAGCCATCTATCGGCAGGGACGGGAACGAAAAGTTAAACGCAAGTTAACTTCCAATTATTTTCATTTTCTTTCAAGTTGATGGGATAATTCATCAAAAAAATTCTAAAAAAGTATTTATTAATATATAGAATTGTCAAGTTTATATGATTCAACATAAAATTTAAAAACATGGTATATAAAAAGTTCTTTTTATCTTGTATTTATTATAGAACAGAAGGTATATTTTTCTATTTCTATTTTTATTGTAATACGTAAATTTTATTATTACAAGAGGTTGATGAAAACAGTGCGAAAACTATAATACTCGGGAATTTCTGTATAAATACAGTCGTGGATGAGGTTTTTCGGGGCACGGTCAGATCACTGTAGTTGAAGTCGGGACACTTTTCAAGTCTGGCTGTTCCCGGTAATTTAATCGTGGCTTTGAAGGTTTTCTGTGACGGCATCCGTGAAGCACACCTGTTGCGCTGGGGCCATTAGGCAGATAGTTGAATAGCCCTGGTCTCGGGCTGTCGCTGTCGAGTAAAAACTCCAGTCTTCTAGTGAATTATTTTACTTGCATTTTAGCAGTAGGAGTACAGCACTTTTGCTAGGACAAAAAGTCACGCAAAAAACTCGCTCTTCAAAGCGTGTCAGAGCTTAAATAAGCTTCATGAGGTCATGTCAAATGACCCATGCAACTTGCATTTACTGGCCGACACAGAGGAATCCCAGATCTTGATATGAATTTTTAGGTGCCCACGAAACTGGGTCAAAGGAGCTTTGTATCAATTGCCTACTATTGTTTTTAGGTCACTTACAATTCCTTTGTTCTTTAAAACGAAATTACGACCAAGCTTAGTTACTCCCAAGCAAGTTTGCTTACGCCCAAGTAATTTTAAAGGAAATTGAAAAGAGTTTTGAAATTAGAAAAGATTTTTGGTTTTGTATGTTATATATATATATATATATATATATATATATATATATATATATAAATATGTAACATGTCAGGTCAACCCCGAGAAAAACGACGAATTAAGGACCCGATATGCTACAAATTAAGACAAGTCGTGAGCCGGGAGTAATGACGGCAACGGAATAATTATGTTAAAACATTTTATTACGTATACGACACAACTTCACGGGGCAAAAAGAAAGTGTAGAGCTCGCCTGTACCTGACCACAGGTACCTATATAACTTTTCATAGACGACGTGTCATGTAACCATGCACCGAGCAGACATTTTCTGTGCCTGAATATCCGGGCGTGAAAACTTATATAATGAAGAGGGATTATCTCCAAATTTACAGGGATCGTATAGCATCTGCCGAAAAATTAACTCCTTTGTTCTTAAAATGAAAGCGAACAACGTAATTAATCTACGCACAAGGAAGTTTAAAAGAATTTAGAATTTTAAAAGGGTTTTGAGGTTTTATATGTTATGCATATATTGGGATATTTTCAGACTCTTGGTAGCGGAAAAACATTCAGAGACAGAATACTACATAAATTACACTTTTATTACATATTAATTCGATGAATTTTTACAGATTTATTTACAGGTTAGTTGATCTACCTCTAGGCATAGAGGGAACTGGCCTTCTCCGTAGCCCAATAAATTCACTGAGAAGATGTCGGCTAGTGCAGTCACGAATCGGGATGAAGTATCGTTTTCGGCGAAAAGCTTCTAGAGCGTGTAGCTCTGAAAGAGATATAACTTCGGGATGAAGTATCGTAGTCGGCGAGAAGCCTGTAGAGCATGCAGCTCTGAAAAGATATAACTCCGGGATAGAGTCGGTCGCTCAAAGGACCTCTGAGACGCAAGGTGCTCTCGGAATGAGAGTCTCAACCAAGTCTGCTAAAAAAAAAATGGATTTTTTTCCCGGCTCCGGAACTCGCTCTCCCAGTCACGTGATTGAAATTTTCTAGATTGGACGGCCAGATCTGTGACGTCGTTTTCGTTGGTTCTGATTCTATTGATCACGGCGCCACGTTTCCAGCACTTATAATCAGCTAAGCAGAAAACCATTAGTTCACGTCCACCCTAGGGGCGGCAGATAGATGTGACGCTTTCTCTGCTTGCAGACTTCTCGGCGCCGATCTGTAGAATTTCCGTAGCTCACCTGTTGGGTAATGTTCGCGCTGTCTGGGTGATTTATTCGGAAGGTCGTAACGGATCTTTACTATATATATATATATATATATATATATATATATATATATATATATATATATATATATATATATATATATATATATATATATATATATATATATATATATATATATATATATATATATATATATATATATATATATAATTCATAAAATGGAACAAGTGTAGTATTATAACATGAAGGTACGATAAAACTGAATAAATATGGGATTATCCGTGTTTTTCGATGATCCATGCTACTCCTCCCCTCCATTAACCCAGATAATCGGGAATACACTGTATATGAATGTCCGCGAAAGGTATCTCTATTAAATTTAGGACAGCGTTTCCTCATTCTAACGTTATTAAACGTCTTCAGGAATTTTGATTTACGTGAATGAAACAGGAAGACACAGCTCAACATCCACCATAGAAATTAATGGCGGAAACCACTTTCAAACCAATGAACACTTCTAAAGACCGAGGAACATTATTAGCGACTGTCTCTATAAGCAATTCAGAAATGCGAGATCAATTCGTATTCCTAAATGCATGGTTCATTCGTATTTTAACACAGCTATTCCGAAATCACAGTTATAACGTAGAGTTATTTCAAAGCTTCGGGAATATTGCAGACATGTGGAAGCGGAAACCTTCACCTAACATTCCCTTCTTGCTGTGTGGGGTTTGTTACTTTCAACAGCTCTTTTAAAGCATTTTTTCTATACTGAATGAATTGATCAAATATTTTAATGAAGGAAAAATATGTTTTTACTTACATGTTCAAGCACATTTATTTACTTTCAGAAAAGGATTTACCGTAAATTCTCGAGTATAGTACATACTTTTTTTTCACATTTTAGTCCTCAAAAATGAGGGTGCGTATTATACTCGCGTACACAAAAATGTAGTTTTAAACATTGGATAAACGAATGTACAGGAGCTGTAAGACATTGTCGCAACACGGGTGCGTGCGAATCTGCACTCCGTGATTCATCCACCCGTTTACTAAGCAGGTATTCCTTTTAAGCAAACGGAACTCACAGTTGGTATCGTCAAGTGAGGATGATGATGGAGATATATATTACGACGGCAACAATAATTATGACATGGAAGCAACAATAGATGAGCTGTATTCGAGTGAAAGTGATTAAGACTGGTAATTTGACAGTATTGTTTGCTTTGAACTAACAATTTAAATTTTTTTTCTACCGAACTTTTACGTTTTCGTTTCTTTTTATTACAAATTTTATTTATGTCAATAAATATTTGTGCAATTTTTAAATAAAATATTAAAAAGTTATGGGTGCCTATTATAGTCGAATTTTATTTTTTTCCTAAAAGTTCGCGCAAAATCAAGCATGCGTATTATACTCGGATGCGTATTATAGTCGAGATTTTACTGTAATCATTTTAGAAATTTATTTTCTGGGATGGGCCGGAGGTAGCTTAGCGGTAGCGCGTCGGTTTTCGGTACCGAGGGTGATCGGATCGAATCCCAACAAATTCCGTTAAGGGGACTCACTACCCTTAAATCTTTAAAACATTCGATTTTTTGAAAAAATATATGTTAAAGCCTGATCATTTCTGAACAAAATAAAACAAACCACCGCATGAAAATATTCCGCTTAGTTCCGGAGATATTGATATTCTAAATATTTAATTACTGATCAAGTTTATGGCAACAAAAATTTTAAACTCATTTTTCTCAAAATGTAATTTTTCATCATTCCGCAACTGATATCTCAAAAACTATGAAACATAATTCCATGAAATTTTTATCACCACATAATACTGTCATTTTATTGCGTCTGAACTAGAATTATTGGAATCACTGCACATTTTGTTATTTTTTCAGGGGTAAATTAATGCAAAAATTTAAGGAAATTTTAGGTATATATTGAGCAGTTTTTAAAAAAATTGAAAAATTATTTTAATGTTGAAAGTTTTATGTTCTATTGTATTTTGATTTATTTATTTTAAATATAAAACAGGAATTATATATTTAAGTGTAAAATTAACTTCATAGTCCTGCGCACAAGACAGTATACAATAAAAATGCTTAAAAAATAAGGTATATCTACAGTATTTAAAAAAAAAGATTTAAAATTATTTTGAGACTTGAAAATTTGTTGTTTAAAATAAATATATCAATTTATCATATACATAAAATTTGGAAAAATTGGGAGTAAATTGAAATAGTTACAAAGAGTCAAAAAGTATGAAAATATGCCTTATTTACTCGACTTAAGAGTCATGAGTCGCCTTAAATACCTTCTTGTCTAGGCCGGATATGGTCACGTTAAATCCATAGACTGGAAAGTCCTTCTATGATGTCAGTGGGTGGGGATGGTGCGATTCGATGTCTCCCCTGGAGGTGCTCGGTCAAAATTGTGATTGCATCTAGCCAGTTCGGACTCCGACCCTTCTGGTGCTATTATAAAAACCGGAGTCACACTACTCATCCAGAAGTCTATATGGGCCTGATCTAGGATCTCCGGCAAGGAGGCATTAGGAAAAACTTCTCTTTGCCAAACACTTCTTTTACCAAAATCCGTTTTTGAAGGTAACTAAACGAAATACAAATATTTAGCTTATTTTCTTCAATTTTTTTTATATTTATATTAAGAAGTAAAGTAAGATTAATGTCAAATACTATAAAATAGACAGTGTCAATGTAAAATGGAATAAACCCACACAAGTTTAAACTTTAAGTTAAATAGCTGGCAGGGTGTGCCACAAGTTTATCTATCTGGGGAAAATTTTATCATTATCATAGGCCAAATGATAGTCTTTTTTATCAACTGAAGATCCAACCACTAGCTATTGGAGTTTTCAATTGAATGATGTATTAATAATTACAAGATAAAAAGAACTTTTTATGTACCATGTTTCTAAATTTTCTGTTGAATCATATAAACTTGACAATTCTATGTATTAATAAATACCTTTTTCAAAAATTTTGTATGAATTATCCCATCATCTTGAAAGAAAATGAAGTTAATTGGAAGTTAACTTGCGTTTAACTTTTCGTCCCCGTTCCGGTCGATAGATGGCTGCACCTGTCTACAAAACAAAATTAAACGAAAATAACAGAGAGTTAATTCAATTCTGCTTAAAGATGGCTAAAAGTATAAAAAATGCATTGCCATCGTGTTCTGAGCTATTCTAAAAGTTTCAAATGTCTAGCTAGTCAGGATGTTAGTTAAAAAGCGATTGCAACATTTGTACTAGACTAACACACAAACAAACAAGAAAGCGAGTTAATAAAAACATGGGAAAAATAGATTATATTAGTTCAGTGTAGTGTGGGTCAGTTCTTGTTATATAACACTGACCAAGTACAAACTATAATAAACTTGGTTCGTGATTTTAAATTCTCATCGAGGTGTTAGTGATAAAATACATTATTTTTACTTCCACGAACGTCGCCAAGGCATTGTAATATTACTTGTTAAAAAATCAAACTTGTTGAACTTGAAAAACATTAACATAATCATCTTAGGACTAACACAAAATTTTCTAAAATCCCTGCGCTCTGTATTTGAAGATTTGTTCTCAATAAAGAAAACATAATTCAAAAAGCATATTTGCTAATCCGTGATTTAAAAAATGACTAAGATCATCTGATTATCTGTCTTCGGATACTGCATTAAAAGGAAAGTTTGGTTCCACATAATTTATTTGAATATTTCAAATTATCCGTTCAGTTCAAAATTCAAGATTGAATATTGATACATGTTTAATATTTTTAGAAATAACATCTGTTATTTAAAAGTAATTTTGGTAGCATTTTTGATTTCTTATCCGTCTTGAAAATTCTTAAACATGTTTCTGTTTCCTTTTATAAGGCATAGAACTGCATAACCAAGTAGCGACATCTTTTCAAAAAAAATAAATAAATAAATAATAATATTAATATATATATATATATATATATATATATATATATATATATATATATATATATATATATATATAGCATTGAGATTCCGTTACGAAATATTTCTTTTTCAACCAAATAATGGCAACAGTGTAATTTTAAATGAATCCCTCTTTCATTAAAACTTAATGAAAAGGCATCGAAATGAAATTTTTGAAGGCTGTAGTTCCTCATCAACTTTTCCTCATCAACAATTCTTTTCCCATTTTCAAGTATTTTCTCTTTCAAAATGACAACGTTTGAATTTTATTGAATTAGGTAACAAGGGACTCAGAATTTCTCAAACTTAACTTCCCAAGATTAATTTCTTCTCGTTTGCTATGAACATATTATAGAGTTTTTAAAATATACCTAATAAAATAACCTAATTAGTGATTAAAATAAAGTTTAAAGGGTTAACAATAACACCTGAGTAATGAAAATTTAATTATAATGAATTCGTAATCTAGCGCCAAACACGGCCACTAAGGTATAAGAAAGTATGCCAAAACGCTAACAATAAAACTCGTAAAATATTGGTATATTTATTCTTTTAATCTCTAGTTTAAGGGTACATAAGAGCTATTAAAGAATTCATTATGTTTAAGTCTAGACATAAAATGAAAAAAAAACCTTAATAATATAAACACGTGTCTTTTTACGCGTTGCCATAGTAAGTTTGCCAAATACAGATTATAGTGCAAGCTCGGGAATTATATCAGAATTTTAAAAAAATGTTATATACTCTTCGAAAGCTCTTCATCCCTCCTTTACGAACAGCTTAAAGAATTCTGAGTTCTAAATCCCTCCCTCGGTGGAAGATTCTTGTCTCGCGCTTAAAATTTATTTATTCCCTATTCTAAAATATCTCATTTTTACATTTCAATATCAGGTATTAATAAGTATTATTAAAATGTTTAAAATGAAAATCGCATTATAAATTTCCTATATAACGAAAATCCGTAATCTATTTCCATTCTTCCTCTATTGTACTATGGAAATTATATTCCCAAATCTTAAGGGCTAATTATGCCTTATAACTAACAGCTTTTAAGTGTTGTCAAGTAACTCGATTCTAATGATCCAATTAATGTCTTATAAACAAATACCATCTAAAATTCAATATTGTACATAATTAAACGAACAAATACGGGAGAGAGAGTTCCTTTCCATTAAAATGTCAAGTTAAGTGCTGAATTTAAGCCGTTAATCCCCTTTACATAAGCCCCAAATAATCTCATTAGCGGCGCTTTTAAAATTTGAGAAAAAGTACAATTTTTATTATATGGAGCTGAGAGGAGGTGTTAAATTATGTTTGCAATAAAGCTTAAAATATTGGTAACATGAAGAGAAGAGCATTTTTATTCCTATTTCATTCATAGGATGAGTGGGGAAAGCCATTTATTTTTGAAGGTTTTTAAGCCGATAATGAAGTATTTGTTTATAATAAGTAAAATTGCCTTAAATAGCTTTTCACTACAGGCAATGAAGTAAGAGAGATCTTTGGTTTATCCCTGGCGGCGACTTATTGATTTACTGTTTTTTTTCTGATAAGTAAATGTGTGCATATATCGTGAAAAAAAATGGTTTTAACCCTACTGTTGGAATCATCAATGGAAATGTAATGAAGCAGGTTGTGAATATTTTAGCACCTGAGAAGTGAATAGAAAATCAAATCACTTTGGTATGTTCGTTTGTTGAACTCAGCCTGTGGGGTCAGTTATCTTATTAATATAATTTTATATCTTAGTGTACTGGACTGTATAAGAATCCCTTAACAAAATATATTTAATGTTCTTGTTTGAGTGCAACTAATCAATCTTCTTACTTCTTTTAATAAAGGTAATACTAGAATGACTTACCTTTAACATCATCTGAATAATACTTGAATAATAAGTCAACACTAAAAAAAATTTAGTTCCATGCATGTATCGTTAAAATGTATTTCATAATTGACTTCATTTTTACACATAACTGTTGAATTCCTGGCACACTGAATAACCCTTCGGAATTAGGTTTTGCAAAATTAATAATCTACTTCAAAATGTCAACAGCTTGAACAATAATCTGCACAGAATCTTTAACAAGAAAAAGAATAAACGGAATTGCATCCAACATAGCGATTTTTGAATTCTTAAATGACATTGCTTAGAATAAAATATACACCACAACAGATTAGCCATTTTCTTGCCATTACTCAGAATCGAATGTGCACAAACAGTAGAATAAAAAACATTTTATCTTGAAATAAAAAGAAGCGACTAGTGATGCCCTCTATTGACCAGAAACACAATTAGAATACAAATTACAAACAATATGAAGAATAAAATAGAGCAATTCATATAATGAATTATTTAAAAAAAAAATAGTAAGTATTTTATGAAGACTGAACACAGCCTAAAGGAATTGCAGAATGCAAGGCTAAATAATTTCAAATGGTCAAATTAATTAAAATGTATATTTGTATACAAATTAGGTTGAGGTCTTTACAGGGTGTTACGGCTGGTCTGGGACACAAAAAACACACATTTTCTTAGTTAAAATAATATAACAATTTTAGAATAAAGGGCGCGAGGTAGCCTAGTGATAGCGCATTGGGATTTTAACAGGGTGAGCTCGGTTTGAATAACGACGAACGCCATTCAATACCTTCGCATCTAGGCCAGATGTAGGTGAGATGAATCTGCAGACTCGAAAGTCTTATGATATCAGAGACGGTGGGAGAAGGTACGAACCCCCCCCCCCCAGATATCACCGCTGGCATGCTCGATCAAAAATAAAGGTGGCACAAAATAAAGGTGGTTGTGTTGGTTGACCTATAAGGTGGCCCCAATTGAATGCAAGCAATGATTCTCGCCGATTATACACAAATATCTTACTCGACAGATGTCCCACAATTCCATACAACAACAGTAACTTTTATATTAAAATAAAGCTAATTGCTCGTTTTTACGACACAGACAAAGCTAGATAAAGTGATTTTATGCGGTATGCACTACGCATGATATAATTTCCAAATATAAGTTACCAAAATCTTTTAAGATTTTTCACATGCTTGATGATTTTTATATTCGGATATTTTTAATAAAAAGAAAAACTTCAAAAGATGTATGTAAATAAAATGACATTTTCTGTGTACGATACCCTTAAGGATGTTGTATACTAACCCTTCAGGATTTGCTCACTCCACTGTTAACCTACGGAGAAAAATTTCTTCTATTTACAGCTACAGAAATGCTGATAATCCAATTAAAACTGGTAATTTCAGAAAGCCTGAACTACTTTGCATCTTACAACGGGATTCATTTTTTATATTTCGTCCACGAAAGTAGTTGATGAGTGTCTAAAACACACTAGACCAGATTATTTTCCCCGAAAAATTTAAATTTTAAAATGTTATTTGCATTAAAAAAAAAAGAAAAATGCCCCAAGGTGTAAAATTTCTTTCTCTTTTACGAAATACATTTTTTTTTAAGTCATCAAATCCAAGTCGGCAATCCTTCGACACATTTTCTCCATAGGTTAACACTGAGGTGACCGAATCCAATAGCGTTAGTTCACAGCAGCCTTAACACTTGTAACAGTTTTATAATGCTATATATACATTCAAAATAACAAATTTAAATTTATAAATTAACTTTTATTTGATTATCGTTCAGTAAAATTATCGATCTTTCGGTAACTATCTAAGACATAAACAGCAATTTTATTCAATTATTTTATCTCGCGTACTCTGCCCTTTTCCCACTGTGAACAAAATAAGTGAGACGATTACATAACAAGCTCTCGAAGAAACATTAATTGAACACGGAATGAAACATAGAAAGTTTCAAATATCTACTTGGAGAAGTTTGCATTACTCCATTAAATATAATATCACAGAACATAAATCGTTTTTGGTTGTTATGTATCATTTGTATCAATTCTACTTGGATGACTCGATATTTACTAAATCCTGAATACTAATTGGCATAGGAGAGAATGACAAATTTCGAATGCGAACGAAGCCTACACTAAGATGTTACGGTTTAGCCATGCGTGTCTCCCATCTTATAGGATGAAAGCAGAATTGTAAGAGACAAAGCGTATTGCACTGTATATCAAAATATTACAGTGAAATATATCATTCTGGGATTTCCCCATCTAGAATTATGTCGGTGGCAGGTCCTGGTGTGGCCATTTTAAGGAATCGAAAATGTACTAAGTCGTAAATTAAAAGATGGGATAGAATACCGTACTTGGAGAGTTTTAGGGTTGCATTCAGATATGTTTTGAAAAATTAATTAACTAGTATAGAAAATATCCTGTCAGACAAAAGACTGCTTACCAACACTTAAGCTGTAGAATAAGTAAAACGGAAAACTACAATGCAAACTTTTTGAAAACTGCAATGCGAAATAGCGTAGCAATAGTTTCAGTCATACAAATTTCATAATATAGTACTTCGTCAGGCCGTACTGGCCTTAGAGGACTTTAGGTGTGATTGTCTCAATGACATTTGCGAAAAGTCCTTAAACACAATAACACCTGGACTCGAAGTAGCCTAATGGAAGCGCATCGACTACATACTTCGTGTCTAAACCGGATATGTTCACGTTAAAGCCGTAGACCGAAAAGTACCTCTATGAGGTCAGAGAGTGTGAAAGAGGGCACAATCCCCCAAGATGTTGCCCCTGGGGATGTGGAAAATATTCCCTGTAGACTGTGGACGGCGCTGAGAGTGCTGAGCGCAGATGAGAGTTTGACGTTGTCGAGAGAAGTTGCATTGAGACAGAGAGTTATCAAGTTAATGTGATTTTCAAAGTGTATAATGTATAGTTGTAAATAGTAACGTATAAAATTGAAAAATCAAGAGTAGAAAGAGAGAGTGTCAATTATTTAGAGAGGAATGTCAATTAATAACAAAACAAGAACCACCGATAGAGACACTGAATGAGTGCTTAATATATGGTTTAATTTCCATAGGGGATTATTGGTCAAAATTGAGGTGGTACCAGGCTAAATCGAACTCCGATCCTTCTGGTACCATTATAAACTGGAGCCACACCTCTCATCCCGTAGTCAATTTGGACCTGGCCGTGAATACTTCCAGCCAGGGGATATTAGAAAGAAAAACAACATCAAAAACAACAACACGTAATGCTCCTCATCTTTATGAAACACTGTATTAATTAATTCAAAACAGTACTGGCCATTAGGCCTTTAGGTTTGATTGTCTCAGTGGCATTTATTAATTGTCCTGAGACATAATTACACCTAATGCTCCTCAATCTGTTTAAATACTGTATTAAATAATTAGAAAGCAGTTTGCAGTTGTAACTCTTTGTTGTGATTTTCTGAGGCTGTGGGCTCCCTTTATTTACCGCTTTCTTAAGGCCGCTGTATACAGACCCTATTGGATTCGCTCACCTCAATGTTAGCCTATGGAGAAAATTTGTCCAAGGATTGCCGACCTGGATTTAAAAAAATTTTAATTGTACTCCGTAATACAGGAAGAAATTTTACACCTAGGAGAATTTTTCGATTTTTTTTTTAAATGCAAATAATATTTTAAAATTTAAATTATTCGGGGAAAAATCTGGTCTAGTGTGTTTTAAACGCTCCTAGATTCTTTTGGTGGACGAAATTTATAAAATGAATCCTGTTGCAAGGTGCAGAAAAGTTCAGGCTATCTGAAAATACCATTTTATTGGATTATTAGCATTTATATAACTGTAAATAGTAGACACAATTTCTCATAGGTTAACATTGAGGTAAGCGAATCCAATTGGGTTAGAAAACAGCAGCCACAAGATTCCATTAATAAAATTACTTTGCATTTACTACCTTAAAAATAAAATAAATTGCACAATTGAATAGATGTGTATAGATTGGCTGCTTTTGAAATGCCCATTTTTCTGTGAGTCAGCAAAAGCTGCACAAATGAAATAGCATCTTTATAGTCGGAAGTACGAGTAATAGCTCTGTAAAAAAGAAAAGCCCGTTTAGGACCTTTGGCTGGACCATTGTTAAGCTTCTCTAAAAAGCTGAACGCTCTTTTTCCGCCCTTTTAATAATCTAAATTTGAAATGAATTCCCCAAAAGTGGAACGTTATACTTGCAGAAGAGTTTTCTTGAAAACAGTAGCCTGACGTCTCCAGACCTGAACGTCCAATAATCGTCCACTCAGTTCAGCAGAGTCTGAACTTGTCCCGCTTCAACTTTAGTTCTTTTAGATTGGGCGACCAGAACCATTTATACATCGCGACCTTACCTCTTGGGATACTTTTCTTCGCACTCCAGATAATTTTACGCCCAATGTTTTCGCACAGTCTCTCGATATTTTGATCGAAGTCCAGACAACTGGAATCCAATTCTTAAAAAGTGGTAACTAGGACCGAAAAAAAAGGAGCCAAGTAACCTAAAAGACAAGTCAGGAAAAATCCTTCACGATGCCCGGTGCTTGTAGGGTCCTAATACATTAGCAGCGCTAGGTTTCAGCCTAGGCTTCACTGGTGGCGCTGTGAAAGGAGATAAATAATATTACGATTGGAGAAAATGAACGAAAATAGAAAACATACTTTAGCGGAATAAATTCCAAGCTAAACATGAACAAGTTGGTGGTAGATATAGATAACCTGAGCACCTGTCAGCTAGCACGGCCTCCTGGTAACGACACGGAAGGCCTAGCCGCGGTTGAGTCCAGTTGGGGGTATGTCCCAACACTGGTAACGCCAGCCCCATTTCCTATTTTCTGGCACCAAAGAGACAAGCCAAGACTACATTTTGATTTTATTTTATTAAATATAAAGTATATTTACATTTTAAATGAAATCGAGGTTACAAAGATATTTACAAAAGCTGATGGTCTACCAGTATTTACAAAGAAGAAATACCACAAATTCACAGGAGGTACAGCCACCCACATTAAAAATGTCTGAAAGCGACCGTAGCACAAGAATGAGCACAACAAAGTCAATTAAGTAAAGGAGGCAGGAGATGAAGCTGTAGAAGAACTAGAGGAGACATCAGATTATTCAGTCAGGAATTTTGAAAAGGAGCATATTGTATAGCAAAAATGGAGACTCTACATGAATTCTAAAATAAGTTTATTAGAGTTTCAGAGATCTATATCTTTGAGAGAGCCATACCTTTGATAAAAAGGCTTGAAGAAATGCAGATGAATTCTGTTTTATCTCAAACGTGACATATTGGAAGACCATCTTCAATTCAAAATTTAATTCTCAACGAAACTCGGAAAGACCGTATGGGCCATATTATTACTAAAAATAGTGAAAATAAACAAAAAATATGTAAACACTGCAAAAGTCAAACAATTACTGTATGTAATAAGTGTAATGTACCTCTTCGTTCGAAATGTTTCAAAGACTTTAAAATTTAAAAAAAAATTATTTCGTTATGGACTGATGTTGCGAAAACGCAACATTTTGTAACTCTTGTGAAAATAAATTTAATTTTATGGAAACAACTTATTTGTGTAATTAATGTTCTAAGAAGTGTTGAAAAATTGTTTGGTGCATTTCCAATAAAGCAAACATGGAGCGATCATAAATGGGTTAACGAGAAAACTGGACTTTCCACAAAGTAGGAAATTTTGGCCTTTATTCAACGCGCTCTAGTGGCCAAACCGTTCAACCAAAATATAAACTTGAGGGGTGCTTTTTGCAGGAAATTTAATATACTTTATTTTGTATATTGAAGTTTACCTCGAAAAGTGCATAGTTTTATGACTTTTTGGTAAAAAAACTGAAAAAAGATTGAAAATTTTGAGGTTTTTTGCGATTTTCGTTGTGAAGCCATATCTGTGGGAAGCCGCAAAGTATAAATTCGGATTCAGCAAAGTACATCTAGAACGAGTGAGAAAACACTTCTAAATTTTTTCCTGGCCAAACCACCATTTGACTGGACTATTTGTCATCTTAGAAAAGAGGCCTCCAACAAAAAAGAACGGAACGTGTAATAAAACATCTAAAATTAAACAGGAAACAAGAATGCAATACTTAGTTTTTAATTAAAGTAGCTGTTCCAAATATCGCTCAGTAAGCGATTTAGGAACACAACACAGTCAACACAAACATAGTAAGAACGAAGTTTAAAACACAGTTTTTTTCAAAAATAATAGCACCGCTGGATTCTCTGTTTAATGCACTTTCAAATGGTATAAGTAAACTTAGAATTTGGATGCACCTACATGGTCATTCACTGGATTCTTTGGAGCCAAAATTTACGAAGACAACAGCCAAAAAAACTTCAGACGCCATATAGTTTCTGTTGTCAGTGATAAGAGCGCTGTCGCTAGAGCCGCTGTTAGTACAAACCCAGAACTAAGAAGTTACTGCATTTTCTCATATATAGCTCGAATCGTACTTTAGAAACACGAGTAGGCGATATTAGGCACAGGGGCAATATTTGGGACACCCACCCTATATATATATATATATATATATATATATATATATATACAGGGTGTCCAGCGAAGAAGTCCCTGATTTCAAATCGAAAAATCTCGAGAACAAAGATCTGTAGAAGAATGCAACAAACGGTATTTTTATCGTGAAAGCTGTAAGAATTTTATACACTAAATTTCGAAATAGTTACAAAAGCGGCTAACAGATGGCGCTGTACAACTCGTATCAGCATGCTTATACAAACTTGTAGTCTTTGCAATCACTACATCACAATCTTTTCAAAATGTCCACCATTCGCTCTATGGAGGTGGCGCAATAAAATTTGCCATCATACCCTGCAGTTTCTCAACAGAATTGATTCAGCTGCCACATAGATCGCCGATTGAAGCTCGCCCAGCGTCATGGGATGGTTCCTGTAGGCAGTATCTTTTAATGTGCCCCACAAAAAATAGTCACAAGGACTCAGGGCCGGGGAATATGGAGTTCAATCCATGCCTGCGGCTCTATTGCTAAAAGCTGCTAACAGCGCCTTCTGTTAGCAGCTCTTGTAACTATTTCGAAAATTAGTGTATAAAATTCTTACAGCTTTCACGATAAAAATCTTTGATCTTGAAATTCAGATCTTTGTTCTCGAGATTTTCCAATTTAAAATCAGGGACTTCTTCGCTGGACACCCTGTATATATATATATATATATATATATATATATATATATATACACAGTGGAATCTCGATCGATCGTTTTCGGATCCATCGTTTTACCGCATGTGTCGTTCATTTTATCCAGTCCCAAAGATCATGTTCCTTTGTTATGTTTCCGCATCTATCGTTTTCCCGCATTTATCGTTCATTTCAATCGGTCCCTTGAAAAACGATAGATCGAGATTCCACTGCATATATATATATATATATATATATATATATATATATATATATATATATATATATATATAATATATGTGTGTGTGTAAGTAAGCAGAAATTTGAAAATATATTACTTCTGGGATAATTTGCAAAAATTACAAGATTGTGCGATGTGAATTCATTCTATGTTAGTAAAAATTTGATTTTAAACAGCATAAATTCACATGGGAACGCAAAGAATATATGTAAATTCAGTAATTTTATTAAGAATGTGATCCGTTCATTACAGTTGCACTAATTAGGGAATATAGTAACAAAAACGCTTTCTCAGAAGCTTAACTTCTCGCATTTATGCACAAACAAAATTTAAATCCTAACGCTGGAATGTTTCTGATACTAGGAAAAAGAAATATTTATAAAACACTTTTCCTAAAAGTTAGTTACTTTAATTCCCCCATCTTGATCGTTCATCGGATAAAATATTTTTTTTCATAACTTCAGTGTCTCAAGTTCATATTTACTTGAAAAGTATTAGGAAATTATCATTTCTACAAGGCGAAAAGGTGTTTGCTTTTTTCATATATAATAATATGGATGTAAAAAAAAGAAAGCTAATGTTTCCTCGAAAGTTTTATGCATAATTTATGCTGAAAGCAGGATTTCCAGTTATTGAATTCAAAGCAAATTGGCTTAAGCTTTTGATTTCTCTTGAGAATGCTCACATGTTATATGAGGGACTAGCTGAATACCCGTATTTCGCTACGAAGTACATTTTAGGATAATTACAATGAAAATCGTAACGGATATTTTTATAGACGAAATTATGTAGAAGAAAATATTCAAATTAACATTTAACTTATGGGGCCCATTTTTCCGATTCCCTCTCTGGGGCGGGAAATTTCATACCCCCATTGTAAGAACGACCACTAAGGAAATTATATATATATATATATATATATATATATATATATATATATATATATATATATATAAATATAAATTTTTATGAAACTGTCATCGAGACTTTCCGCATTTAACAATTTTTAAAAAAATATTTTCCCTAAGGCCAAAATTACCCAGAAAAAAAAAAGTATTTTTCGCTGCAAAATTATTCTATTTATACTGATGAAAATTTTACTTAATCCTGAAGACAAATTGTTTTGAAATCTTATTTGAAATCTTATTAAAAAAGTGAATAAATTATTTTGTTTTTCTTAATCAGAATATATAAAACATTTTGCTTCAAGTTAAAAAAAATTATACATATATTTCAAACTGCTTAAGACATTTTTATAAGTGTACTAACTGAAAACCCGCACTTCGCTACGGAGTATATTCAAATTAAATAAAACGGTCAATGTATGCAATTAATGCAAAAACATATATAAATATATATATATATATATATATATATATATATATATATATATATTAAATACAAGGATCAATGTATACAATTCATGTTAAAAAAAAACGAAAAAATATATTTATAAAAAAATCGTAAGGGTTATTTTTATAAACAAAATAATGTAGAAAAAAATATTCAAATTATATCTAATAGAATATACTAAAGAATAACAGTACAATTAATAAAGTTCAGTTTGAGGATTATATCTTTTAGTGTGTTTTAATATTTTTTGGAATAATGTCCAATCGTCTGCAGCATTAGTAAGGAAAAAAATATTCTTTTTCGTCTATTTAGTTTTTGTGCACGTGACGATAAATTTATTTAAAGTACCAGGAAAAGAAATCACGTGATCAGCATTTAATAAATTAAATTCTAAAAATTAATCCTTAAAAATTCAGCAAAAATCAGAAAATTGAGTTAAAGATTAGAAAAAGATTTCATTTTAAAGTCATTTTTATGATCTTTCTCGTGATATAAATTTTATAATTATTATTTTAAATGCAAACTTAAAAAAAGTTACTAAACAGCTTAAAAATTTAATTTTTAAAAATCTAAGAAGAATTTTTCAAAAATCTTTCTTATTGCTCCCCTACACTATAAGAAGTATCACCATTCAAAATTTCAGTCCTTTAGGTCTAGCGGTATGGTCTGTGCGTTGTACGTCAGTCAGTGAGTCAGTCAGTTACGGAACTGTTTTATATATATAGATATACATACATATACATACATATATATATATATATATATATATATATATATATATATATATATATATATATATATATATATATATATATATATATCCAACCAAAATTGGTACCCATATCACTTACAATCTGGAAAGAAACACTGGAGGGGGGGGGTGAGACACTCCTAGCACATCTAGGGGGGCAGGGGGACACGTAAAAATAGTCGAAAACGACTGATATTAGTGTCGTACCCATAGTTTTCGGGGGTCGCTGACACGTATAGTGACATTTCCGATGCCGTTTAAGTGCAAGTTCATCCCCTCCAGCATTAGGGGGAACGGGTGAATATAAAATGTCTAAAATGACCGAGTATAGTGTCGAATCTGTAGTTTTCGGGTTCGCCGTGATGAATAGGGGCACTCCCGATTCCGTTTATATGCAAGTTCAGCCTCCCATCCGCATCGGGGGAAGGGGGAAGGGGGAAGAGAAGGGGTAAAAATAAAATGTCTAAAATGACCGAGAGTAGTGTCGAATCAATAGTTTTCGAGGTCGGAGAGATGAATAATGATTCTCCCGATGCCATTTAAGTGCAAGTTCCTCCATCATAGCTAGGAAGAGGGGAGAGGGGGAATAAAGGGTGAATATAAAATGTCCAAAATGACCGAGAGTAGTGTCAATTCCATAGTTTTCGGGGTCGCTGAGATGAATAGGGTGACTCCCTATGCCGTTTAAGTGAGAGTTCAGCTCCCCCCCAATCAGCATTGGGGGGGGGCAGGCGGGGAGAAGAAAGGGTGAATATAAAATGTCCGAGAATAGTGTCGAATCCATACTTTTCGGGGTCGCTGCGAGGAATAGAGACACTCCGGATGCCGTTTAAATGTAAGTTCAGCCTCCAATGAGCATTAGAGAGTGGGGAAACAAAATGTCCAAAATGATCGAGAGTAGTGTCGAATCCATAGTTTTAGGGGTCGCTGTGATGATTAGTGACACTCTCGAGGTCGTTTAAGTGCAAATTCTGCCTCCATCAGCAAGCGGGGGTAGGAAGACATAAAATATCCAGAATAACCGAGAGTAATGTTGAATCCGAAGTTTTCGGAGTCACTGAGAGAAATATAGGAAACAAAAACGTTGTTTTAAATTAAGTTTTGAGTGAAATTTATAATAGAATGAATTTGTGATTTTACTTTATAATTTGTATACTGAATTTACTTTTAAATAAATGTAAATTAAAATACTTACATTTTACACTATAGGTAGAATCTATTCCTATTCCTATGTAATAAAAAAATTGGGATAAATAAATACAACGCAGGGAAAACAGCTAGTATATATATATATATATATATATATATATATATATATATATATATATATATATATATATATATATGTATGTGTGTGTGTGTGTGTGTGTGTGTGTGTATATATATGTGTGTATACACTCTGTCACAAAAAAATATATTTACCCCGAAGAAATCGAGCTACTATCACGAAACTTGGCAGGAATGTAGTCTGGTAAGAGATATGTAAATCATTAAAATTTCGACGCCAATGAGACAAGGGTAAGCGCGTTATGCGCAAGTGGAAGAGTTTAAAAGCATGACTGCTCGTGCCATAGGGTTATTCAAACAAATCTGTAGACTTGGATGGACGGTATTTTGACTAGAGATGCCTCTGATACGTAACCTGCGACAATACGAACATTTGTCAGACTTTGAGAGGGAGCGTATAGTAGGCCTGATAGAAGCAGGCTGGTCGGAAAGGCGTATCGGCGGCCACCTCGGTCGGAGCGATATGGTAGTTGCACGGTATTGGCAACAATGGATCATGGAAAGGACAGTCTACCGTCGCGGATAGTCAGAGCGCCACAGGAACACAAATGCGCGCGAGGAAAGCGCAATCATAAAAGCGGCCCCGTCCGCACCAACAACGTCGCTAGAATCGTTTCGACGCTATTTACCACCTTCCAGACATCCGGAGGTATCAAGGGAAACCATTCAGAGACGACTGGCCGACGCAGGTATAAGGAGCCGACGTCCATTAAGACGCCTACCACTGACCCCACACCATAGGCAGTATCGATTGGATTTTTGCCAACTTCGGGCAAGCTTGAGTGTGACCGACTCAAAGCGTGTGATCTTCATCGATGATCCGATTCAGCCTCAATGCTGATGACCAGCGCATAAGCGTGTGGAGGCGGCCAGGACACCGGTCCGATCCGGCATTTGTTTTCGAGAGGCATACGGCGATTACATCAGGTGTGACAGTGTGGGAAGCGATTTGTTGCGACGCACGATCACCTTTAGTCGTCCTTGAACGCACTTTGACGGCACGCAGTTACGTGGACGAGATTTTAACGCCAGTTGTACTGCGTATGCTATCAATTCGCCCAAGTGACATTTATCAGCAAGACAACGCTCGTCCACATACTGCGCGACTCTCCCGACAATGTCTTCAAGGATATGATGTTCTCCCATGACTTGCCAGGTCACCAGAGCTCTCGCTAATAGTGCAGATCTGGGACGTGCTTTGAAGGCAACTGCAACCGTCCCGGAATACTGGTGAATTAACTGCCCAGTTGCAAAGATTATGGCATAATCTTCCTCAGGAGGTCATAGGTGATCTCATTGATTCGATGCCACGCCGTGGTTCGGCTTGTATAGCTGCCAGAAGTGGATTTACTACTTACTGATTTGTAGCCTTTTTCATGCCATATCTTCTTCATAAAACGGTCTGCTCTTCTGAATTTGTAATCATTTGCTTATCTCCTCATACTCTACATAAATGTTAAGCTTCGTGATAGTAGCTTGTTTCCTTCTGGGTGCATGTATTTTTTTGTGACAGAGTGTATATATATATATATATATATATATATATATATATGTATATATATAAATAAGAAAAAGATGAAAGAGAAAACCAGTAATAGCTCTAAAGCTACTTGCAACCAGGAACAAACAACATGAAAAGAAAAGTATGAAAGAGGTTTTTGACAGCATTTCTTCATCAGCGGTGTCAATGCTGTATAAAACCCAATGGATTGTTTCCGGTGAGTATGATCTATACAATAAACACACTCGGACACCGTACAATCCATGAAAAACAAAAGAATCGATTAATAATTGAATAAAGATTGAATAATAGTACTTAACCAAAGAACACCAAGCCTGGCGCTAGACAGAGTGGAAGTTAAGAACTAGTAACCTCAAGATGACTGACGTCACAAAACTTGCAACCAAGGATGTAGTGGATTCTCAGTTACAGACTTACTTAGGTTACCGTATTTTAGGACTATTATACCCTTAATTATTTAGTTTTTTATTATTATTACTACTAAGAGTTATTATTTTTATTTACTACTAAGAGTTATTTTTTCTTTTTTATCTTATTGTTATGATTAACATATTTAATGCAACAGAACATACTATTCATTAAAACAAAAATTATGTTTTTGGAAAGACTTTCAGGGTAATTATTCCGTCTTAGCACAGCTTTGAAGTCTAAAATATGCTTAATCCTATTGTCTTTAGAACATAGCCTATTTATACGAACTAACTGATTTACAATAATGTTATTAAAAACAGATTTATGTAAACAGGTTAGATAATTTTGAAATTTAACAATATTAAAAATAATAGTCAGATCTTTTGTCGTATAGGTCAAAAGTAAATTTGCTGTGAAAATTTAATTTAATATGAATATCTAAAATGTTTACATTAATATTATCATGGCTACTTTTAATTAGTTCCAGATTAGGAAGGTAAAAATTTAAGTCTATAGGGTTATTACTTTTATTAATTACTATTATATCATCTATATATCTAAATATATTGTAATTGCAATTTTCTATATTATTAATTTCAAAATAATATAAGTATAAATTAGCTAGCATACTTGAAACATTACCACCTTGTGGTACACCTTTGGACTGTAAGTATATACTATTATTATGAACTATGTAATTATGTTTAGTTACTAAATCTAGGAGCCTATTGAAACGAGTTAGTTTAATTTCGTTGCTTAAGTATTGAATGTTATTTTGTACTAACATTATGATTATTCTATTTAAATCAATTATATCGATATTATTAAATAGATCTTTAAAATCATAAGTTACTACATTTTTACAGTTATCTAATGTTTGTAGTTTTCTAATTAGACTAAAGCTATTATCAATTATACCACAAACACCAGATGTTATATTTTTATAGATCAATTTAAGGTACTTTAATAATAATACACTTGCTTTAGTAGCATAAGTGTTGTGACCACAGGTTACTGCTCTAAAAGCAATAGGTGTTTTATGAAATTTAGGAACTAAAGTAATATAAGGAAAAAGATAATTGTTAGATGATATACCTAGTAGTTTATATTTTGCTATTATTTTCTTAATAATAATACTAGTAGTTTCTTTTAATGGCTGAAAAAGATCACTATTTTCTATCTGTTTTTTTAAACATATGGCAAAATATTTTTTACAAATTATTGCATAGTTGTTGGCTGCTTTATCTACATAAGTGACTATAAAGTCATCTTGTAATTTTGTAATAGCAGCTTTAAAGTGTTTATAGGAATTAATAATGTTCTAACTATTTGGGTAGTTATATATATATATATATATATATATATATATATATATATATATATATATATATATATATATATATATATATATATATATATATATATATATATATATACATACATACATATATATATACATACATATCTATACATACATACATACATACATATATATACATACATACATACATATATATATATATGGGGATTGTTTTATCTCAGGGCTCCGGCTATGAGCAGTATGCCGCCGCGTACGTTACGCGACGACAGCGCTCCCAGAATTCCTAGAGATGAACTGGGAGAAAATGTTTGGGGAGATAAGCTTTGGAGGCGACGCAGGGCAGAGGCTCTCGTGCGCTAATGTCAAAGGACGGTGCTCCTAAGCGAGAACGGGGAAAGAGACCCCGGAGATTGGGCCTAGCTGGTAGCTACGGGCCGCAGGGAAGCGATATTGAGCTCCCGTGCTGTAGAAGTCTCAGTGACTTCAGGAAGACCAAGTTGGTTGAGTGCTTGGCAAATCGTGTTGAGGGAGTCTCAGTGACTCCAGAAGTCCAAGTGTTAAGAGTTCTTGGCAATACTGTTATTACTGAAACGTCAACTATTATATGTTATATGTTATGAGTGTGAATTATGGTGTCAAGTAAATAAATGTCTATTGTTATTGTTAGTGAGAGACTATTTATGAGTGATCCTGAAGGTTGTATTAAATGTGGGGTGCTAGATTGGTTATATCAGACGACTAGTTTAGCCCAATCTAAAGGAGACATCCCACATATTGGTGCCAGAAGTGCGATACGTGACGCCCAAGTGCGAGAAGTGACGTCCAAATTCGATAAGTGACGCCCAAGTGCGATAAGTGATTCCACAAAGAGTGAAGGAGGATAAGTGACGCCCAAGTGCGATAAGTGATCTAACAAAGTGAGAAGTGCGGTGAGTGACGCCCATTGAAGCAACTTTGTGTGAGTTAAAAGTTTTGTGAACACGAACGACAAACTTGTGAAAGCGTGAAGTGCCACGAACGTGACATTTGCGTTTATGTGACATTTGCGTAATTTAAAATTGTAAAACCGAGTTGAAATTATGCCCCGGATTGAACGGATAAAACGCAGAATCTTACGTGTGAAAAATTTCTAAGATGGCATATCTGGAGCAAGCGAGAATAATAGACCTGGTGACTTTAGTAGACGAACTGTGCCTAGAGGTCCCAGATAAACCAGAGGTTGAGCAATTTATCGCCCTTTTTAAAACATCAGATTGTGACGATGTTTACATCGAGAATCTCCTTAATTCGATCAAGGAGGAGAGACTCGAATCCATTGAGACCGAAAAAGAAGCTGAGAAACAGAGGCTGAAGAAAATCGCAGCCGAGAGAGTTGAGTTCGAGCGTAGAATGGCAGTCGAAAGAATTGCGTTTGATCGCAGAATGGCTGAGATTGAGCGCGAACTGGAAATGCTAAGATTGGAACGACAGTTGGTGCCGGAAACAAGCTCGGATTGTGTGTCTGTACTCAGTATGGGCAAAGGTGCAGAAAATTTTTTGCGCCACCAAGAGAGATATTTTTGTGTATCTGATGTGGTTTTCGCGAGTGGGAACAGACAAAGTGAGGAAGAAAAGCGCTCAGTTGATCAGCGAGAATATTTTCAAGCCGAAAAGATGAGCTTATCAGCAACCGCAGACCACCCCTATCTCAGAGAGGGAACGGAGAATTGCTTTCTTCAAAATTCACTGAACTTTCGACACCCCCTCCGAGCGAGAACGGCGATGCCCTGCTGAAATGTGACACCGAGAGAACCGTGTCCGAATTTACGAGCGAGGGAGAAAGTTCTGCAGATACTCCTACGAAAGTTGAGGGAGAAGAGAGCGTTGAGACGTAGAAAAGGCTTGTACATTTTCTAGTGCCTGCTATGAAAGAGGTCATTGAACTTACGACACAACCCCAAGTGTCTGAGGGAGCGAGAAAGATTTCTTTAGGGGTAAATGATAGTCCCTATGTTTTGAAGAATAAGAAGGAAGAAAAAAGGGAATGTGTGCCACGTAGCGCAAAGGCTACAGATTTTGAATTGCCACTAAGTTTTAGTGGAAGAGTGATTCGTAGTGAATGGGAACGCCGTAGTGCAAAGGCTACAGATTTGGAAATTGTAGCGATATCTTGTGGTGAGTTTCCAGAATCAAAAGCGGTGAATCAGTATACCCAAGAGTACAAAATACTAACCATTATCATACTTCAAACGTCCGCAGATTTTGGCAATCCACCTGTAAAAGTGTGTTCAGCTTGTGATCGTGAAGTGTGTGAGAAGAAAGTGTCATCAGTTAAGTGTCGTAAAGGGCGATATGGTATGCAAGGGTTGTGTTTGGCCCTATTGGTAGCCCTAAGTGTCACCGATGTACGGAAGACTAAGTGTTTTGTTTGTGAGTGCATGTTTGATAGTGCTATGATTTAAGTGACAAGATACGCATTTAAACACAAACTTGGTGTGACCGAGTGTTTCATTGGTGTTTTCAACGACTTAAGTGTTACAGTTAAAGATGAATTGTGCATCGTAATTTAAACGTGGTGTACCTGTGTTTGTTGTATAAGTATTACAGTGAACTGTAGTCCACTGGCTCCGACTAGACTTTCAGAAAAGAGCCACGACCGACTGTAAACGGCATATTACTTTCTTTTTATTTCATTGTTTTGTTTCGTCTGTGCTATTCTGTGTGCTAAAACTGATGATGACGAGGCATAACGCTGCCGAGGACGTCAGCATTGTCAAGACGGCCGAGCTATGGGGATTGTTTTATCTCACGGCTCCGGCTATAAGCAGTATGCCGCCGCGTACGTTACGCGACGACAGCGCTTCCAGAATTCCTAGAGATAAACTGGGAGAAAATGTTTTGGGAGATAAGCTTTGGAGGTGACGCAGGGCAGAGTCTCTCGTGCGCTAGTGTCAAAGGACGGTGCTCCTAAGCGAGAACGGGGAAAGAGACCCCGGAGATTGGGCCTAGCTGGTAGCTACGGGCCGCAGGGAAGCGATATTGAACTCCCGTGCTGTAGAAGTCTCAGTGACTTCAGGAAGACCAAGTTGGTTGAGTGCTTGGCAAATCATGTTGAGGGAGTCTCAGTGACTTCAGAAGTCCAAGTGTTAAGAGTTCTTGGCAATACTGTTATTACTGAAACGTCAACTATTATATGTTATATGATATGAGTGTGAATTATGGTGTCAAGTAAATAAATGTCTATTGTTATTGTTAGTGAGAGACTATTTATGAGTCTTCCTGAAGGTTGTATTAAATGTGGGGTGCTAGATTGGTTATAGCAGACGACTAGTTTAGCCCAATCTAAAGGAGACATCCCACACACACACACACACACACATATATATATATATATATATATATATATATATATATATATATATATATATATATATATATATATATATATATATATATATATATTCTGGGGCCCGTATTCTTGAGTTACATGCTATCCACCCCGTAACGGAAAGGTGAAATCTAATAGAACATACTAAACTATATAGTACAGTTAGTATAGTATAGGTCGAGGAACATTTTCCCCGTCAATAATCAAAATTTCCTCAACCATTTTTTGACGGTGAACCGCACAAAAAAGATACTCCGAGAATAGTCACACATTATTCGATTTTCCACACAAACATGTTGGAGGGTCATAATTTCCCTCTTAGGGATGGATTTTCAAGAAATCCTTTCTTAGCGGCTATCCATGTCAGTATAGGAATGCACTGCCAAAATTTCAGTATTTTAGTGGCAGAGGTTTCGTCTGTGCGAGGTCAGTCATTCACGGAACTGTTGTATATATAGGTTTAATTTAACATACATAAAACAAACTAATTTGAATTAAATTCTTGAAAAAACTTCCATCTCAATTAGTCTAGTTGTTAAATTTTATCTTTGACCGTATTTTAAGTTTTTTTGTCAATTTATTTCGTTGTTATGCAAGTGACGCAAAATTTATTTAAAGTATCAAAAAAAGAAAACAAACCACGTGATCAGCATTTAATATATTAAATTCTAAAAATGAATCTTTAAAAATTCACCAAAAATCAGAAAATGGAGTAAAAGATTCGGAAAAGATTTCATTTTAAAGGAATTTTTATGATCTTTCTACGTGACATATATTTTATAACCCTCAAATTATTATTTTGAATGCAAACTTTAAAAAATTTATAAAAACAGATTAAAAATTTAATTAAAAAATCTAAGAAGAATTTTTCAAAAATCTTTCTTAGTGCACCCCTACACTATAAGAAGAATCGCCATACAAAATTTCAGCCCTTTAGGTCCAGCGGTTTGGTCTGTGCGTTATCTGTCAGTCAATCAATCAGTCAACCACGGAACTGTTTTATATATATAGATTGAAATTTTAGGAAATCAATACAGCCTTTTTAACTTTTTCTTTCCGTTGAGGTGAGAGTCGTTTCAATCACGTCGTATTTTCGAGTCAATGAGGTCGCAATTCCTATAACAAATAACATCTCAATTAATATAGTGTTTACATAAAAATGGAATAATAAATGCATGACTTGTCATAGTTTGAAAAAAAAAATATTTATTAACAGATACACGTATTCATCTCATGCACAAACAGTGCTTGAAATGGATATGAACCGAAATGAAAAATTCCGATCAAATTGGCTTTTGTGGAATTCTTTATTTATTTATCTACGTGAAACCATTATTTTGGGATGGACATGATTTTGATATAAAGATTTTTATCGTTCCAGATATCTATTCGACCTGGAGCCCATTCGTTTGCTCCGAGCAAGGAATTGTTCCGATCGGAACAAAAAATATCTCTCTTAAGATATTTCACTCCTTTTCCACTTTTGCGAATTTTAAAAGATTGTTAACCTATTCCGATGTGGCTAAAATTTTAAATTTTGGAATTTTCAAGATACTTCTATACAGAAAATTCTGTCAAGCATGCCAGATCCCAGAGTTACCTTATAAATTAATAATATATAGGGATGCTTAATTTTCGTATCTACGAAATAGATGCGAATAAATGCGAAATTTGCCGATATGAGCGAATAAATGCGAAAATCATGTTTTTTACTACTTTTCGGCGAAAACTCGGTGATAAACGGCTTTTTAAGCGGAATTAGGTAATAATAGTAATAATTTATTAACATAATTGCTTTTTTAAGACCATTCAGGGTCTTAACTGAGAGATCTCACTCTCGAAATTTCCTTATTGCTTATGGCTAAAGACTTTAGGTAGAGAATGTGGAGACTATGTTAAATTTTAACTAAGAATTTTGATACTTACCTAACCAAGTAAGTAAAAATATTGTGATTTTTTTTAAAAATGTGAAATTATTTAATTTATATATATATATATATATATATATATATATATATATATATATATATATATATATATATATACTGCTGGCCACCCAAATTGCAACACCAAGAAAGACAAGAGATATCACAACAAAATTTATTTTGTAGATAACATGTTGACCAAGTATCAAATGATTAAATTTATAGACTTCTGTGAAGTGTGGTTCCTGCCAAAATCAGTAGCCGCCATTGTTGGAGATCACCGCTGCCACACGCCTCGGCATTGATTCAAAGAGACTTTGGATGAGTTCTTGGGGTACAGCACACCAAGCAGCTTCCACACGTTGCCAAAGTTGATCTGCTGTGGCAGCTGGGGATGGAATCTGGGTCAATCGTAGAGCAACCATGGACAACATGTTTTTTATCGGCGAAAGATCCGAAGAGCGAGGCGGCCAGGGAAGCAATTCAATCTGGCGATTGACGAAGAACCGTTGGACAATGCGTGCCACGTGTGGTCGCGCATTATCCTGTTGAAATATGGCTGTGGGCAAGCCCTGAAGGTAAGGAAGGACAACTGGCTCCAACACCTTGGAGATGTAGCGCTGGCTGTTTAAAGTACCGGCAATGCGTACTACTGGTGTGCGAGAGTGATATCCAATACCGCCCCATACCATAATACCCGGTTCAGGACCAGTGTGGCGGTGCATAACGCAGCTGTTCAGCATCCTCTCTTCACGGTGTCTCCAGACTCGAATGCGACCATCGTGGTGTTGCAGACAGAAGCGAGACTCGTCAGTAAAGACAATTTCATTCTATTCTGCCGTCCACATCCTTCTGTCATCGTAATCCTTCTGTAAAATTTGGCGGCGGAGACGTCTGTGGTTCTGCGTCAAGGGGTAGACAAAGCAATGGACGTCTTGTGGACAGACCCCTCTGCTGTAAACGGCGTCGAATGGTACGCGCAGACACTGGATGATGCGTTACAGACTGCATATGCTGTGCTATGGTTCGTGATGTGACTGAGCGATCCGTCACTGCCATGCGCACAATTTGCCTGTCATCACGTGAAGTGTGATGACAGGCAAGCTGTGTAGCGTGTATGCGCTGAGGTGGATGCGATCGAACACGCCGGTCCGTCGTACCCTCCTGCATCCAACGATCACATATCCGCATTACAGTTGTTTGGTTTCGTCCAACACGACTACCGATTTACCTGAAAGATAATCCACAATCTCGGTAGGCCACTATCCTTCCTCTGTCGAACTCGGATACTTGATCAAAAGATGATCACTGTTTTCGACGAGGCATAATTAATCGTTTTTTTTATAAAAAACACAAGAAAAACACAATTGCCGAACTTGAAATCGTCGAAATCTCCAAGCCTCAAATAGCGCTTTGAAGTGGCGCCACCGGCGCGCGTGATGTGCGTCTGCCCTGAAATTCTAATCATTTGCATATCTCACCTCCTCTAATGCATGTTGTAAATTTCATGTTATTAGCATGTTTCCTTCTGGGTGTTGCATTTACAGTGGCCAGCAGTGCATGTATATATATATATATGAAACAATAAAGTTTCCCTTCATTAATTTTGTCCTATCGCAACAGAGCATTATCCCTCAATTTGACCTAAATGCCAAATTAATCTTTTACACGCCGCACTATGATCGAAAGGTAACACAAACTATTTAATGATAAAAATCACATTAAAACTCAAACATAAGAACTATGAGTACTTTTTTTTTCAAGAAAAAAATTTTTGTTTATGATTTATAACATGTTCCCAAAAGGGAACATTGGAGGGAAACACTTAGTTTTTCCACATGTTTTTATAAAACATGATTAACGACCCTTACATTAAAATTTCGATTTTTGTACCCAATTTTTTAATAGTTATAAGTAAATTTCTAAAAGTTATAGAGTATTAGCACAGGTTAAGCAGAAAAATAGTCGGGGTCCATCCCCCACCCCCCGTGGTGGTGCTCAAGAGCTATACCACCTTAACTAGTCAAGAGGTGCAACGAAGCTTTCAAAAGAAAAAGTTTTCCCACTAAATTAAAAAAAAATTAATTTTACAGTTGATGAGCAAAAATTACTATATTTAAACAGTTTTACAATTATTTATTAGCATGTTAATCAAACAATTGAAAAACTATTGGAAAAAAGGAAGTAACAGATAATCTCTGTGTAATAATTCACAGCACAATAATAATATGAATGAAAATCTAAAAAATACAAGGAGAAAACTACCGAAATTCTTTAAAATAAGAAAAAGAAAACGAAAAATGTTTTTTGTTCTTAGCTTTTTTGCTCTACGTGTTTTCTGCTGTCCATCGTTGGTAGGAAAGTATTTGTCATACAGTCTTTTCTCACACAAAATATTTTTTTTCTAGTATTCGTTTGGAATACAATACAACATCCTTGTGCTGATGGCACAATAAAATGTGCATCTGATTGTCTCAAAGATTCATAGCAACGTGCGTGAGGTCCAGGAACAGAGTGGATTTTCAATTTCTGTACCCAATTTTTTAATAGTTATAAGTAAATTTCTAAAAGTTATAGAGTAATATCACAGGTTAAGCAGAAAGAGTAATAGCACATGCGAAGCAAACGCACAGTTGCTTCTCTCCTGAGATGCGATAGTTCTGCTGTTGTACCTTTGTGCAAATGTAAATGCAAAATCCATCCAGCAGCGACAGCCATGTTTAGCGCATTGCTAAATAGATTCCAATACCATTTTTTGTTTCTAAACATAGGTCGATATGATCGAAGAAGTCTGTCTAGTAAATCAACACCTCCCATCCCCTCATTATACATTTTTATCAGATGTGGCTGAGAAACATCAATTTTTTTTTTGGCTTTACGATAGGCTCATGGGTCGAATAATTGGATGTCCAGCGACAAATATAAGCTTGATCATCACTTCGATACTCAAAATTTCCTCTTTGCCATTTTGAGGCTTCCTTTGGTGATTTGAAAAAGCATCTTCCTGTCCGAAATTCCCGAATCGTGCCAGTTGCTTTGAAACCCTTTTTCAGAAAACTCAGTAAACAGCTTCTGTGATGAGAAAAAGTTGTCAATGAAAATTTCATGCATCTCTGGATTTTCAACACTGGATAGAAGCTCCCACTCAACTCTAGATCCAAGATGAGAGTTTTCTATTTCTGAACTTTTTCCACTATAGATTCTCGTACTATATGAATAGCCACTGCTGGAACACAACATCCATATTTTAAAACCAAACTATATCGGTTTACCCCGTATACACAATTTACCCGAATGATGATCGTAACAGGGCACTATGGATTCATCTATACTCAATTTAGAATGGAAGTGACATATCCTCTCTCAACTGAAGAAAATCTCAGAGTAAAGGAAAATAATGAGAACTCATAATCCCGTGTTTTCCAACATATTATGTGCCCCTCCAATAGAGTCATAAACAACGTCTAACTATCCACAAACACGCGTTTTTCAGCGGCAGCTATGAGTAATCCACTTCAGACCCATCGGAGTCCCCCTCCCACCTCTCCGTCACACACGGGGGGGGGGGGGGGAGGGGTGAACAGGCGTAATGAAAGTAGATCACAGTCATAAACATCTTTCCTTGATACGTACTAATAGCTCTCGTATTCGAAAACATGTTATCAATACTCCTATGCACTGTAATCAAAATAACTTAATTATGTTGAAAAACTAACCTTTACACGCCAATGTTCCCTTTTGGGAACATGCATATTTTTCATCTAACAGTAACAAAAAAATTAATCTTTATTGATATAACTTATGTTCTACCAAGAAAATGATCATTTTTAATTACTCCCTCTTAATTTTAAAATCATTTGTTGAATTTTGAATTTTATACGAATTTTTGAATTTTGTTCGACGAAAAGTTAGAAAAAAGCCAAAGTTACGATTTTTTTCCCCTAGACACTATTTATTTTATTAACATAACCTCGATGCCAAAAAATCAATCCATATCTTCGTTCTAAGTAATAATTTTTATAGAGAAATATAAATAAAATTGTATTTATCACAGAATTTTGAAGTTGATGTTCCCTTTTGGGAACATTGGCGTGTAAAAGGTTAATCTATTAGATATTCCCCGAAATCCATGTGCGGACAAAAAACTTATGTAATTTCGACCCTAGTAGAAAATTCGAACGATCACCCCATATGACGCGTTGTAGTCAGGTACTAATTCTAACCAATTAAAGTTCAGCGCGCCTGTGCATTTTCGCAAGAATCAGCGATCCTCAGCGTTCCTCTACGGCAGGGGTGTCAAACTCAAAGGCTAACTTGGGCCAAACAAACAAGGTTTAACTATAGGTGGGCCGCAAAAAAAAATAATATTAATAGAAACGTAAGTTTTTTACAGTATATTACCTAATTACAATATATTCAACATAAATATACACATTTTGTTTAATAATAGCAAAAAAAAAGAGTATAATTAAAAAAAACACTTAGCGAATTCTTCCTATATAATTATAATTCTGCGTCGGTTATTTTATTATATATTATTGTGTGCCAATATATTGGCTGGGCCGCAAAAATGTTCGTCGCGGGCCGCGAGTTTGACACCCCTGCT
Organism: Dolomedes plantarius; assembly: GCA_907164885.2. Taxonomy (NCBI): domain Eukaryota; kingdom Metazoa; phylum Arthropoda; class Arachnida; order Araneae; family Dolomedidae; genus Dolomedes; species Dolomedes plantarius. The sequence goes on from OU015490.1 coordinate 183,856,591, forward strand.
CTACAGCACTCTTTTGTATTCGCCCAAGCCATCAAGATGTACTTTTTTTACTGTCCATATCGTTGCAGCGTTGCGCTGCCGGGGTTTGTTCCCCGTTATCCGCAATGTCGAGCAGAATTTCCTTCGAAATAAAGACTATGTTATGAACCAGCTGCCTCTTCCTTTCTGGTATGGATTCAAATTATTTCTTCTTCATGCCAGTCACTCCCATTGCCTGCTCCAGCACGACTAACTCCTGCAGTGGTTCTGGACTTTTCCCCGTTCCGCTAACAAGTCACCGCTCTGTTAAGATCGTTCAAGAATCCCGTTACCATTTCATATATACAGGTGGTTATCAAAATAGTGGAAACACTAATAAACATCATTAAAACCTTTATCAGTACAGCGCAGGATCACATTAGTCATGTAATACCACCTGATTCACCTTGGAATTACATTATACAAGTCATGAATAGTGCTTAAGAATATATTATACCATTCTTCAGGGAAGAATCATGAAAGTTCCTGTAGAGATGCTGTGGTGGATATCGATACCTGGCTCTATCCGGTTATAAAGATCACAGTGGTTGGATGATATATAGTCGGGGGGATTGTACAGGGCAAGATAAGATATTTGACTTCTTTTTCGTGTTCTTCAAACCAATACTTGATAGATTTAGCTGTATGTATAGGGGGATTATCATCCTGCAGAATGACATCTCCTGCAAGAAATAATGTTTGCACCATAGGATGGACTAGTAACCGAAAATTTCGACATAGGCCTTCCCATTCAATCTCATATTTACGGTTACAATAAGGCCTGAAGAAAACCATGAGATGTCATCCCAAACCCTAATATGTCTACCTACATGATTGACGGTTGAGATTAGACAGCTAGAATCTTACGCTTGTGTAAGTGTTCTTCAGACATATGCACGTCCTGTTGCGAGGAACAATGTGAACAATGATTCGTCAGACCGAATGCCGGTTTTCGACATATTACTCCACCAGGATTTGCTATCGTGGCACAATTGTGGACTATATTTTGTATTGACAACTATTACAAGTGGCTTGGGAATAGCTGCTCTTCCGTAAATGCTTTGTTTGTGAAATTCCCTTCTACAGCTAATGGTTGATACCGGAATATTCAGATGCAGATTGAGCTCTTCGGTAATTATGGTTGCAGTTGTTTTCTTTCTGCATCTCACAATTCGCTTCAATACCTCGTCCGGCTCTTTCAGTCAGCCATCCCTTTAGTCCACTATTCTGTTTGGCAAAGATGGTTTTTCCGTGCACTCTGTATGCTATCATGACTTTCGATACCATAGCTCGAACCTATAACACCTATTAGCCTGGGAGTTGCAGTAACAGATACTCCAGTTTAAACGCGCTCCAACAATTTTCCCTTTTTGCAAGGTCTACAAGGTTTGACAATTTATGCTGTTCCCCCCACACACTTACAATACACGGGACCATGCAGGGGATGCGCTGGTGCTGACATCAAGTACACGGGACCATGCAGGGGGTGCTTTTGTGGTGACATCGGATGGTGGGATAACTCGTCAGTCGTCTGAATCGGGATAGTGGGGATGCCACGGTTTCATGTAGTCGGCAACGGAGGACGTGACGTTGGGACCTTCGTGTTGTCCGACTTTGACGACATCGTACCGGTCATGGGGCTTGACACTGGTCACTTGGTAGGGACCTAGGAATTTCGGTCGTAACTTCATTCCAGTTCCGTACTGCGTGCGCTTGATTGCACACAGTTCTCCTACTTTGTACTTGTACGATCTTTTCCTCTTCTTATTATAGGATTTCCGATTTTCTTCTTGAATTTTAAGAATATTTTGCCTTGCTTCTTCCTTCATTTTATCTCTCTCTTTCATCATCGCGTTAAGGTACTCTTCTTCTAAGACTTCTTTCACTCGTATGTCTGTTATGCCTTTTAGTTTCACGCCTGTCAACAGTTCGAATGGTGTGAATTTAGTACTTCGAGAAGCGGTACTGTTCATTATTCGTTGGACCATAGACACGTATTTGTACCATTTCGTTGGATCGGAAATTGAAAGTTTAGAGAGTATAGGAATTAAAGTTTCATGCATCCTTTCAACCTGACTGTTACACGGGGAATTCCTGCTGTAATATTAATATGCTCTATTTCTTTTTCTACGCAATAGGTCTCAAAATCATTCGAAGTAAATGCGCTTCCTCTGTCACTGATAATTCGTGAAGGATTTCCAAAGGTAGTTTGTTGTAGCCTTAACTTTTCTATCGCGTCGCGTGACGATGTCGATTTTACTGGGTATAACCATACAAATTTCGTAAAGGCATCGACGACCGTGAAAATATGTTGATAATTCTTGTTCATAGAAGGCATAGGACCTATAAAGTCAATGTGATACGTGCTCAACGGTGAATTTTCTTTTGGGATAGGATTAAGTAAACCTTCTCCTTTGTCACGTTTTCTGTTACATAGGATACATTCTACGCAGTTGGCAATGACGTTATCAATTTGTTTTCTATATATATATATATATATATATATATGTATGTATGTATGTATGTATATATATGTATGTATATATGTATATATATACATATTATATATGTATGTATATATATATATATGTATATACAGAGGCTGTTCACACATTTTTTAGACGATGTATATTGTATTCACAAAACTAAATTACATAAAATTCTTGTGTTTTAAATGGTCTATTTGACATCCCTTATTCTGAACTATCTTTCGACACCGCAATTTCCAGGATAAAATTGCCTTTTGAAGTGTCAGAAGAGGTATTCTATCCCATTCCTCCTGAACAGCTTTCCAGAGTCCTGTAAGGGTTTTGGGACGACGTTTGGATAATGCAGATTTTAAAAGTCCGAAAGCACAAAAATCCATAGGTGATACATCGGGAGATTTAGTAGGGATATCAGTGAAGGGTATGGCCTTGATACCAGTTTTTTGTTCTATTTCTTTTAGGAAATTTACAGTGGATTTTGATGTGTGACTGCTAGCTTTGTCCTGATGGAGTCTCACAGATTGATAGCACTGTGGGTAAAGCGATGGTATTTCATTCAGAAAAATTGGCGATAAAATATGTTCCTGATAGTATTTGGAGTTAATCTTGACATTTTTTTCCACTCTCTTTATTTTTAACTTGCCATTATAAGAAAAACCAGCAACAATCATGAACCACTTAGAAAAACTTTCTTTCGATTCTTTGAACCATGTACTTAAATTTTTTTCTCCCCTTTTATGATAATAAATGGCTCTTTTTTTGTTGCAATCATTTAAATACACCCATGATTCATCTATTGTGACAATTGTTTTCCATTTTTCTTTGGATAAGTGTTTCTCATATAGAATTCTGCAGCGTGTCCTGCGTTCAGCGATATGATTTGGAAGAAAACGATGCACATTGCGTTTTTTCGCTTTCTTAAGATTTAAATCAACGTTTATCATTTTGTTTACAGTGGACACCGAACATTTTAATGATTTTGCAACTGTCCTTTGACTAGGGGGATTTTCTTTTAACATTAAACAACGTACCTTTGCAATAGTCGAAGATGTCCGTTTTTTCCTTAGATACTTGTTTGGAATTTTTGTCCCACTTGAGGCTCCAATTTGACGTTTTTTTTTTCCTTTCTGGTTGATGATATTACCTATCGACGCTTTAGATATCACAAAACCATGACTCTCACATCGTTTTTGGATAACGGAGTATGCATATTTCTCTTCGGAAAGAGCATAAATGTAGCCTTCGGACCACTGCTTTGTTAAAAACGCCATTTTGAATAAAAACGAAACTTTCAAGCCGCAGATGATAATTTTTTCTTTTAAAAACATAGTACAATTGCAATTATTTCTTTTGCAGCAAACGATTTTTTATTACCGATTACCAAAATCGTCTAACAAATGTGCGAACAGCCTCTGTATATATATATACATATATATATATATATATATATATATATATATATATATATATATATACATATATATATATATATATATATATATATATATATATATATATATATATATATATATATATATATATATGTATGTATATATGTATATATATACATATTATATATATATACGTACATATAAATATATATATATATATATATATATATATATATATATGCGAATAAATGCTAAATTTTATATATCTTAATTTTTTTTTGCGAAATTTCGATATTTTTTATGCGAAATTTACGTACCTCTAATAATACATTGTGTAGGCTAAATAGTTGAAAAGTAAGATTATATATTTTTTCTTTGTTTTTAACGTAGGATTACGTTCCTCCATAACGGTCCTCCGGAAATGAAAATTTTGAACTCTAAAACCGTCCGTCCGTCCGTCTTCGCGAGTTATAATTTTGGCAACACGCCAAACCCCATCTATCGCTTTTACAAGTTAAACAGAAGAGTACCAAGATGCGTCAGAATTTTGACATACAAAAAAAAATTTTCTTGCTAATGCGGCAGAAGATTGGACATTATCCCAAAAAAATATTAAAATACAGTAAAAGATATGTTCTTCAAACTGAACTATATTAACTGTACTATATTCTTTGGTATGTCCTATAAGATTTAATTTGAATAATTTCTTCTACATTATTTTGTCTATAAAAATATCCGTTACGATTTTTTATAAATATATTTCTTCGTTTTTTTACATCAATTGCATACATTGATCGTTATATTTATTAGAAATACATTTATACATATTTTTGGCATTAATTGCATACATTGACCGTTGTATTTAATTTGAATGTACTCCGTAGCGAAGTGTGGGTTTTCATCTAGTATATATATACGTATATACATACGTGCATATATATAGATTCATATACACATACAAAAGAGGTTAGTAACGATAAGTAATCCTACCTTAATAACCCGCGGTAGTTTCGTTAGAAGAGACTACCTGAAATTTTTTCTCTGTTTTTGTTTTGAGTCAAACCCTTTCTCTGCACAATTACAAATACACTCAACAGATAATTTGTTTAGCATTAGAAAGATTCTTTTTCCCAACAGTGTTTTTTCAAAACTATTTTTTAGTTAGAATGGAAATAGCGTGTGTTAAATTCGCTACATTAACCTTTATTTGTTTCTGCAATATTGGCTTTGACATATAAGTACATATAATTTCATGCATACATGTCATTAATTTCTTTTGACAGAAATATTGCATATTTTTTCGCGACATGGTATTTGTTTTTAAACTTTAATGCAAAATGAAAATAGGGTTGAATTCCATTATTATCCTGTCTTTTTTCCTACTTCTAGGAAACTGGGTAATACACACCCCAGATAACATAATAGAGTGACGAGAACTTTAAATCACATTTTAGAATAATGAAACAGATTTCTTGAAAAAGAAAAAAATTTTAATCGGAGTAAAATTAAAAGGAGTAAATTTTTTCGATCTGAGCGGGATCAGTTCAGAAGAATAAAAAAAATTTCGATCCTTCTGATTCAATCCGCAAAAAAACTTTATGCGAAAGATCACTTTTCACGTAGGATTACGTTCCTCAATAACAGTCCTCTGGAAAGAAAAAAATTCAGAGTCCGTCGCGTGTTATAATTTTGGCAGCTCGCCGAACCCAGTAGCAGTAAATAGTTAACCAGTACCAAAATGAGTCAAAAAAGAAGATGTAAGCAACGATAAGTAATCCTACGTTAATAACCCGCGGTAGTTTTGTGTAAGAAGTAAAACACTGATGTAAAATTTCATTAAAATATATTGAACAATTTTTAAATTACTAACTTTCTCGTTTACAAAACTAACTGAAAAATGAGTTTTCTAAAAAATGCCTTTAAATATTATATATATATATATATATATATATATATATATATATATATATATATATATATATATGTAGCTTGGTACAAGAAGTGCGTAAGTCAGTTTTCTTCAAGATGACTTTGATTGCTCATGTCTCTTTAAAAAAATATTATTTTCAATGTAAGAAATACTCAAGTCTGTACAATGGTTTAGAAGACACATTTGAAGCATCGGACAGATTTAGGCACTTCTTACAATCAAAACTATATTTTTTTAAAGAGACATAAGCAAACAAAGTAATGTTGGAAAGAACTGACTTAGGCACTTCTTGTACCGAGACACATATATACACACAGATATATACATACTAAAGAGGGAATCGAAAAAATGGGCCCCGTAAGCTAAAGGTTAAATTAGCCATAAAATCTCATCCAATGATCGTACGAACAAAAGAAAAGGATATTTAGAATCCTAAAATATTGGCCCTTGAATTATAGCAATTAAAAAAAATAGGAAATTTTCCTCCAAAAAAGCCATTTCAAAGTAATCAGATAACTTAAGAAGAGAAATTTTCTTTCAGGTATGTTTGCTGAAAGACATACTCAATAAAACACTCATGCTTTAAATATCCTCAGAGCAAATAATTTTCATTCATATTCACTATATAAAATATTTAGAATTTATCATCTTTAACAAAATCCGATGAAAAAAATCTTTCCTTGAACTTGAGAATATGAATGTAAAATAAAAATTCTATTTCGAAAAAAAAACTAAAGAGAAAACTTCATGAATATTTTATGTGAATTAAATAGGAACACAATGAAAAAAATGACCTTTTATTTTGTTCAAACAACTATCGCATTTTCATACTTTCTTTTTTGAGGAATATAAACTGATCTGCGAGGAATGATTTAAATGAAGCCAACGAGTACCTCAATACCTACCTTATGAATATGCAACATTTATCTTTTATCTGTTACGAAGTGAATGAAACGTTTTTGTGTAACCTTTCCTGTTGCGTTTTAATTCAACGCATTCAATTTTCTGTCTAACATTTCATCACTTCTTTGCTAAAATAATTAATAGAAAGAAAAGAGAATCACCTGCGGAGAATGAGCCACCATAAGAGGTCAGTGAATTCCCCTCAGGTGCCCTCTGTTTCTCGTAAACCATTCTTATTTTCTATAAATGCTCGAAAATTAAATACAGATAGAAAAGGGGAATTATCCGCCAAATGTGGGTGGCCCTAGAGGAGGTCATAGATACGCACCCCTCACCTCCACTGTGTGCCACCTTTTGAATTTATTGCTAATATGTTTTCTTGACAAAGATTAAAATCAATGTCTGACTTAAAGGCAGAAATTTCCCACGGAGGAGAGACTGATATTTCGTTTCTTATATCCCTTATGGGTCAATAAAGGTCATGGGTATTCAACGGAACAAACAAAAAATGGAAAAGTACACTACAACACTATAACATATAAAATATTATATACAGAATATTTGAGAATTTTCCATCCATATATCTACAGTAACCATCGCTTATAGTGATCAGTGGTTATAAGAATCAACCGTTTATAAGAATCAATATCGTAAAAACAAAAACAAATGTATTATTTCCATGTTAAAATTTTCGCTTTAAAGAATCAATCCACCGGTTTTAAGAATCAGTTTACACTCTTCGCTTTCCTTTCATTTTTCAAAAAAAGCTTCTTAAACCCTCAAAAGGTACGAAGTTTTTTCTTTATTCTTTTTAAAAGAAAGAGTGATAAGATGGGATGGAATACAGTCGTAAAATGCATCCCTTTCTTTGTTAGACATAACATAATAGTTTCCCCTTAAAAGCTTTAGCTAAACACTGTCCTATTAGCTTGACCCAGGGGCATCCTAAACGTGCGGATCCGATTTCACTTTTCTCCACTGACAAACAAAGACAGGGACACTTTTTTCCCACCTCTCACATCCTGGTTGCGGCTTCCTGAACCCTTAAACACATAAATCTTCGGGGAAGTGTCCACTATCACTTAGAAAAACGTGACATTATTAGATTCAGCACGTTATCAAACCGTGAAACGTAAGCTAGATGGTGAATCTTGGTCTGAGACTATTGGTATTGAAAGAGCTATAAACAGCCTCCTGAAAACTTCATTACGTCAAACTACCATAGAAAACTTTTTCTTGCACCCTTCCTGTACTTGAAATGTTAAACTGTTCAGCAGGTATGTTGTAACAAATATTGGATTTTTTTCTTCTCTTACTATAATCATGTGTATCTACTTATAGGTCTAGAAATTAGGTTGTATATTTAAAATTATAAAAATAATTTTAATAAAGGATAATTAACGTAAATTAAAGAGTATTTTATAGTAAATTATCTAATCTATGTATATATAGGTGTGTGTGTTCCTATCCAAATACCAAAATTTCGACTATAAGAATCAACCGCTTATAAGAATCAAAAACAGTAATAACAAACGTGATTCTTATAAGCGGAAATCACTGTATATATATATATATATATATATATATATATATATATATATATATATATATATATATATATATATACAGGGTGTTTTTTTAAACTGACAATTCTCAGAGCCATCTGTAGCGCGATCTGTCAGGCGGAATTCCACCAAAATTGATAGAGGGGCTAAGGACGACATGGAAAAGAGTTTCCGAGAAAAAAAAATTAGTTCCAAAAGTAGCCGATAGGGAAGATATGGCACTTTTGTTGTCGGCGCACCCGAGAATTTGCACATAAAGGCAAGTAAAACATCAAAATACACATTCACTACTATGTAGTCGACAGCAGCGCCAGTGTTTCGGGCTATAAAGATAAGGAATGAATACCGACAAAGTTGTAAGCAGACAATTGAATAACAAATAAATTTCCCTGCAACACCACTTTATGCAGGAAATTAATTTCTCCCACCTTCAATGTGGCCACAGTCCTGGTGGACGACGCATTGCATCCTGAACACTACGTTCTCAACGGCCAAGCATAACATGTCTCCAGGAATATTTATCCAAGTCCAGGATATATTGACCTTTAGGGCCGCCAAGTTCGAGACTCCACCAATATACACCTTAGACTTTAAATAACCCCACAGAAAGATGTCACATGGATTACATCCGGGAAGCGAGGTGGCCATGGCAGTGGAAAAAAGCGACTGATGACCCTTTCTTCTGTAAAGCGAAGATGCAACAGATTCTGCACCGATCTTTATAGCTCGAAAATACGTAGGCGCTGCTACGTAGGCGCTGCTGTCGACTACGTAGTCATGAATTTGCATTTTGATGTTTTACTTGCGTTTGATGCAAATTCTCGGGTGCGCCGACAACAACAGTACCATATTGTCCCCTATCGGGGACTTTTGGAACTAAATTTTTTCCACGGTAACTCTTTCCCATGTCGTCCTTCGTCCCTCTATCAAATTTGGTGGAATTCCGGCTGATAGATCGCGCTGCAGATGTGTCTGAGTAGTGTCAGTTTTTAAAAAAATGACCCTGTATAAATAATCTCATTGTAATCGCTTGTTGTTGTTGTTGTTTCTAATGCCCCTGGCCAGAATTGAATCCAGACCAGGATCAAACAGGCTACCGGGCTGAGGGATGCGGCTCCGGTTTAGAATGGCACCACAAGCGTCGGAGTCCCATTCAGCCAGGTGTCACTGAAATTTTGACCGAGCATCCACAGGGGCGGCATCTGGGGGATCGTACCCTCTTCCACCCTCTCTGACCTCATACAGGGACTTCCTGGTCTGCGGATTTAACGTTCCCTAATACGGCTTAGACACGGGGTGATTTAATGGCGCTTGCCGGGATTCGATCCAAGCATCCTCAGCACCGAAACCCGACGTGCTACCACTTGGCTACCTCGAGCTCTCTAATCGCTTGTAAATACGTTATTTCATTCAGTGTAGGATTTTGGAATGGATCATAAATAAAATATCCCTGTCCATCTGAAATATATATAATAACAATGCACTGATTATGATAAATTTATATCTGTGGCGTTATGTTGATACGTCCGGAAAATTCAATTTTGTGTTTTAAGTTGATATATCACACTTACAATTGGTTCTTTAATGTGGCAAAAACTGATAGTAGAATTATGAAATAATACTAAGTTATTCGTATTGGCAAATGCTGTTATGTACAAAAGCGGTAACACTTGGTCCCCAATTGAATATTCTAGTCCCTAATTGAAAATTTTCATTGAAGACCAGCCATATGCTTGAGGTTGAATATGAATATTAACTAAAGAATATTTGGATGGAAAAACTTAACTGAGTGATTTTATAATTCAAAACAGATGTTACTTTTTTTAATTTGCGAAAAACATGAAAAAATGACATATCGCACCTCTGCTAAAAGGATGTCACATCTCCGAAATTTTCGATTTTGAGATAATTGCACCACAATGCTTTATAAGTAGTACTTCTAATTTTCGAGTAATGTTATAAGCCTAGTACCAAAACAGTCGCCTAGATGGCGCTTATTACCCTTTTCCACAACCAGGAGCGGACCTTGCTCATGCGCGAAGAATGAAAATAAGATTTTTGTCAGTGCCTAATGTTGTATTAAAATGTTCCTTACATTTGTAAATAAATATTTTTATTTAGAAGGCAAATTTATATTTTTTTCTAACCTGCTGTTCATGTTATAAAGGTTTTTTCTTTGTATTGCGATAAGTTTAGATAGATTGTGCATTAGCAAAGAGATATGACAGTAATTCCTCAAGCTTTTCAGTCTGTGTCGACAAAGTTACTAGAAGAGGGTTATATCTTGTAATTAAAATTCAAAATTATGCTTTAAAAATTGAAAACAGCTTTAATAGTATATAGTATTGCCTTCTGAATAGATTCGAACAATAAGTTTTCCCAAAATTATCATAAGCATTCATAAAACAAGACATGAAATTTCGACATACATCTTCTTTAGCTCTTCCTGAAAATATGGCTATTTTGAGATGTAACACTGTTTTAGCAGAGGTGCGATATCAGCATCTGCCATATTGCCACAGATATATGAAAAAGTAAATATTAGTCCAGTGTTCCAATGCTTATAAAAAAGGGGTAATCGCCAGAAATAAAAAAAAATTATATTTTTATGCATATTTTAAGAATTATATACAAAACTGCTTGCAAAATTTTAGGCATCCCCCAAGGCATATGCACATAAAGATCATTAAATATTCAAATTTTAGAATTTCAGGTAAAAAGTAAAGAGTTTGAATCCCCCACATCCTGAAAATAGGAATATAAAGAAATTGAAATGCGAAGCAATGCCTCAAAACACTCAGGAATAATTCATGAAGGCGCCGTAATTTGAAGTGAGGGAATATAACAAAAACTACGAAATCGGTCGCATTCTACAGATTTGGATTATTACTTTTTCGAAGTTTCCGTAATCGCATTAAGTATCAAAAAATGCTTTTTTCCAAGCATAAGGAAAGGGGATTGCTGTGTAATCATTACATAGCAGTTTTATGCTATAAATAACTAAGTGCATTTGTCTAGATAACACCTTCGTGAAAAGTATTTGTTTTCATTTAATTACCACTTAAAGACCAAATCTTGAAAACTCTGTCATAGGCTTCTCAACTTTTTTTCATTCAAGGCTTTCACAACATGCAAATCTAAGCTGTAGGCTTATGCATTAGTGTGGGCATACCTAAGTTGGATATTTTAGAATAGATTAGAGTGACAGAGGCCGAAAGTGCCAACACAGTTGTGTAGTATTCATGGGATAGGATGCATGTAAGCACGGATTTCTATTTACAGTCAAACCTTGTTACTGCGAACCCGGTATATAACGAACTCACGGATATAACGAACGGAAATTTTGGTCCCGCCGTTTTCCTATTGCTCGTAATTTAATTACAGTCAAACCCTGTTATAGCGAACCCGATATAACGAATTCACGGATATAACGAACGAAAATTTTGGTCCTGCCGTTTTCCTATTGTACGTAATTTATTTAGCATTGTGTCAGTTTAATGTAATCTATTTTAGTCAATTTAATTCATTAATGATAATTATTAATAAATTTTATCATTTTTCAATACATCGTTTTTGAATACAAATTGCAACTAATGAGTTATACATTTTGTGAACTCTAGCATGTTTCTTAACGATTCGGATATAGAGAACGACCGGATAAAGCGAACAAAACATTTGGTTCCTTAAAGTTCGTTATAACGGGGTTCCACGGGGGGGGGGGAGCACGTGCCCTCGTCCAAAATCGGAAAATTGTAGAAAACTTTTAAGAAAGTTGGTTTTTTCAAACTGTCAAACTGAAGATTCTGATTAAGTCTTTAGCCTTATAGGCCAGGCAACATAGGGTTTGTAGGCTAATTAATTCTCGGAAAGCTGGAAACGGTTTCAATCTCTTCATTTGGATGTAAAAAGAGTTTATTGAAGTTTGCACCAATTTTCTGCTTGTGCTCTATGAGGGGTGCCCCAAAAACCTCGAAATTTTCGGACGTTTTTCAGTTTTTCCCTAATAACTCCTGAACGATGTACTTATAGGAAGACGTTACAAGTTTATAAATTAAAGTACACAAAATTCTGCCCGGATTGAGCACCATATATTTGAAATTACGTGAAGTTGTTAGGAAGATATGCGAGTTCAAAGAACGACAATTTTTTCTCATATTTAAAAAAAAATCGTGTTTTGGATTTTTAAACCTTATTTCCGCAATGTAAAATGTATTATATGAAATAAGTAATACATTTGGATATTATATAGTATGAAATCTTGTGCCCGACCGTATATGCGAACACCGGTACAACAATTTTCAACAAAAGGTCGTCTACTTTTTCATTCCTGCTGGCGAACCAAGAACCAGTTTTGATGAATCAAGGGATTTGAAATTAAAAACGCACATTGTGATGCAAATATTTATGTAATTAAAATGTAAAAAATTGACTTAAAGTACAAAAAACTTTGATATTAGGTTTAATGTGTAGGTGATTGACAAAATAAAAATTAAAAATAATAAAAATACAAGGTTAATTGAATTTGCTGCGTTTGGAAGTAGATGGTCCCTAGATGGGACTAATACACTCCACGCAATGGGAGGCATCCAGTGCACTCCACCTGAGCCTTTGAAATCCGAAGGGACTACCATGGAAAGAGTAAATAAGATCCCTGGCGCAGGAACTTTGGGAGAATTTAGGACAATACCAGTCGTTGCTTTTCAAAAGGTAGCCAATGCAGGCATCTGTAATATTCACATACTCAACCTTGACGAACAATTGCCTAGTTTCAAAATAAAGCCTTTGGCCACTGACTTTATGTGGTTGTATGGCAAATGGCAAGGAGATATGAACTTTCCAGGCGGGAATGGATTTATGGAGATGACGACTAAGGATCGAACTTATTCAAAATCAGACATAATGTGCCTACTGCTCATCAATGCTCCTCCATCCAACTATAATACAATTTACTCAGCACTGCTTTATACTGCAAATAAATGTAAATCACTTGAACAGGACAACTGTTTAGTAACTTTTGACCAACCCCTTTAAATAAAGGCACGAGATGTTGTAGCTTCATCTGGTTCTGATTCAGAAATCAGTTCAGTAATCGTCAGGCTTGGCGGTTTCCATCTACTCATGTCATTTATGGGGGATATTGGTTTCATAATGGATGGCAATGGGTTACAGGAATTGTTTAGCGAGGTTTACGCAGCTTCATCAACCAACAAGATGATGACGGGACATGCCTACTCCAGAGCTCTGCGGGCCCACATTTTGGCTCACCTTGCAATGAGCAATGTTGTCTTGTCCATGCTGGATACAGCAGAGGAAGAGCAGTCAGCTTTTTTAAAGCATATGAGTGACATAATGAGTGGCAGTTTTTCTGCCAATATTGATGCTCCTGAAGTAAAAAATATCCTTGACAAATTTTCAAACAAACTTGAGGTTTTGGTGTCTAGAGGAGCAACAGCTAGGCTATGGGTCCAGTATTTCAATATTGTACCGATTGTTAAGAAATTTGTCCAAGCTGAAAGATCCGGTGATTAGTGCCTGCATCTTCAAAGCATAAGGGAAATGCTACCCGACTTTCACGCCAGTGGGCATTTTTTATACGCAAAACCATGCCATTTATACCATCAGGATATGTTGGAACTAGGTTCCCGTCTGACCCCCAAGGATCATGAAATGTTTGTGACAAACGGCTTTTTCACTATTAGAAGATCTGATAAATTCTGGTCAGGGATGTGGTCTGATATGACCATTGAACAAAGCTTGATGAGAGATATGAAAAGCACTGGAGGTTTGACTCACGGAAGAGGAATAACGGACAGCACATTGGCTAAATGGGTTGAGACTATGATTACAGTTATCGAGGTATCCCAGCAGGTGGAGAGCTTAAAGGTGTTTCATTCTCCACTACTGAACAACATGTAAATGCAAGGTTATTCATAATAACTAGATATAATAGTGACTGCAATAAATTCGTAGACTGGTTTCTTTGCCACAATCCCTTTCCAGTTGGGGAGTACGTAATGTCACTGTCTACCATCACTGTCTACCATGAGTTCTGGGGGATAAAACCGTAAATTGTCATCTGTCAGACCAAATCGGAAATTCCAGTCTCGAAAGCATTATCGAAAGTAATTTCCGTCAAGTGAAGTTCTACAGGAAGAAAAGAGTGTTACCAATGCGAGGCTTCATCATCAGTGTGAAGTTGCATAATGAAGTAGTGTCAATAGACCCATACATCATTTTCAGGAGAATTGCATTTCATAAATAAACATAATCCGAACTCAGAAATTACTTTACATATGGACTGACACCTTGCCCACCATCTTTATTTGATGAACAAGGAATGGTGAGAAAATAACGTAAATCTGTTTACTATGATTTGTTTGAGCCAGTAGACATCCCGTTAAACATCGGAAGTGGTCTCTATGTGACACGGTCTCTATGTGACGGTGGGTTTCTACTTCACCGAGTACCGTGGGAGTTGAGAGAAAAGTTATCTTCAGATCTCAACAAATACGTAGAGTATATAAAAAAATACTTCGGGGCGTGATCAGTGATAGTATTTGATGGCTATCCAGAAGACCCTACAGAGAAGAGAAAAAAACTGAAGAATGCCTTAGAAGGAACAAATATATTGCAGCAAACGTTGAATTTGATGAAAAAATGTTACTGACAATGTCAAAAGATAAATTACTCTCAAATGAAGGGAACAAAAAACCGACTCAACTCAATGCTAATTAAAAAATTTGCTGGTGAAAACATCGCTGTCAAACAGGCTGCAAAGGATGCCGATATAAAACCATTGTCAGAATCTTACAACCATCATGTTACAACCATCAACCATTGCCGTCTTACAACCATTGTCTGAAGGGCTATAGAAAATACTACACTGCCTGCAAATGTTTGAAAGGGTGCCGAAATACTTGTGGTTGCAGGAAGCAAGAGATGAAATGTTCCCCGATATGTTACAATTGCCGAGGAGCGTCCTGCACCAATAAACAGATGAAATTTATGACGAATCGAACTTGAACGACAGCGAGGATATGCTACCTAACAATGATGACGAATTCGAAGACCTTATGGATGACGTGGACCTTCAATTGGACCAATTGCTCCTGTCAGCTTCCACTTCGCAGCAAATACAATTAACCTTGTATTTTTATTATTTTTAATTTTTATTTTGTCAATCACCTACATATCAAACCTTACATCAATGTGTTTTGTACTTTAAGTCAATTTTTTACGTTTTAATTACATAAATATTTGCATCACAATGTGTGTTTTTAATTTCAAATCCCTTTATTAACCAAAACTGGTTCTTGGTTCGTCAGCAGGAATGAAAAAGTAGACGACGTTTTGCTGAAAATACTGTACCGGTGTTCGTATATATGGTCGGACATAAGATTTCATACTATATGATACCCAAATGTATTATTTATTTCATATAATACATTTTACATTGCTAAAATATGATTTAAAAATCCTAAACACGATTTTTTTTTTAATGAGAAAAAATTGTCGTTCTTTGAACTCGCATATCTTTCTAACAACTTCACGTAATTTCGAATATATGGTACTCATTCAGCGCAGAATTTTGTGTACTTTAATTTATAAAATAGTAATTTTTTCCTAGAAGTGCATCGTTCAGGAGTTATTATGGAAAAACTGAAAAAAGTCCGAAAATTTCGAGGTTTTTGGGACACCCCTCATAGAGTGTAAGAAAAAAATTTGTGCAAACTTCAATAAACTTTCTTTACATGAAAATGAAGAGATTAAAACCGTTTCCAACTTTCTGAGAATTAATTAGCCTACAACGCCCCTTTTTTGGCCTATATTGTCTGGCCTATTAACTTAGATTTTAACAATGATATGGTCCATAACAAAAATTCGATACTATATTTTTTTTTCACATTTATATTATATTTATTTTTCTCATTGTATAACTTTTGATTACTACTCAAACATCAATTCTATTGTTATTCAATTTCAAAATAATCATAATGATTCATATTTTAAGGACCCCTCCTGGCAGTCAATGCGCGGAGGAGAGCCTTAACTGAATTCACTTCGTGCCCCCCCCACCCCCACTCCGAAAAAAAAAGTTTGAAGCACGCTACGCCTATGAGCATACCTGTATAAAATTATATCTAAATATATACTAATTTATTATATATAAGTATGAAATAGTTCAAAATTTAAAGTATTTAACAATTTTTTTAAAATTAAATATTTTAAATTCTTGATTTCCTTTTTAACCGTCAAAATGACAGCGTTCAGTCTTTTTAGTAAGAAAACAAATTCCCGGTTTTCTTGTGTTAAATACCTTTGTATCTAGGTCAAATAGGGGTACATTAAATCCGTAGACCGGGAAGTCCTGCTATGCGGTCAGAGAGGATAGAAAGTATAATCCCACAAGATATCGCCCCCGGGAGTGACGGTCAAAAGGAAGGTGGCAACAGGGTATGGTTTTGGTTCCCCTATACGGTGCCTCCATTGAATTCAACCACTGATTTTCCTGGAATATGTGCGGATGCTTACATTGGCAAGTGCCCCGCACTGGCAAACAACAACAATACATTCTGAACAACGAGAACAACACATTCTGAGTAACAAAATATTGCTCAACTGTAAAGTAGAAAAATCTTCGACTCTAACGAAGTTCACAGCTCAGAGCTTAAGAGCTAAGGAAAATTTGCCCAGTGATTGTGGACTTTGATTTTTTTTATTGCACTCCGTAATAAAGAAAGATTTTTTTTTTACTAGGGTAACTTTTTCATACTTAAATAAAAACGCTAATTATATTTCTGCTACTTTAACTGACCAATAACAGTTCTTATTTAACGTGTGATCTCTGATATTCAAGTTAAGTGTTAGTCACGTCATCTTGACAGAAGGACGTCAAACAAAAAAACAACTGAGAAAGAAATCCATAAAGAAAATTTGTAGGACAGAGAAGATAAATAAAACCAAGACCAAACAATTGTAGTCTAAAAAACCATTAAAATTAAATCAAAGTCATGCTATTTCTAAAAACGAAAGGCGTTTTCGAATTCTCCTTATTACATAGCAGTTGTAGGGAAGACATTCGTAAACATATATATGCATATAACTCACATTTCATTATATGTTGCTGAATAATGCAAAATTTACGACACAAAATTTGTATCTCTGATTGAAACTTTAACGTTATAAATAAATAATTCAAAAGACAAATTAGTTTTCCCATAGTAAAGCTTACATTATTTTACCGTCACTTAAAGTGGTCGATTTACTTTATTCCGAGAAATATAAAGTACAATCTACCAATGTCTGTATTTATTCCGTAAATATATTATAAGAAAACGTTTCCAAACAGATGCAGCTGTCAGATGAGAGCTCGCTGTACCCTTCTGGTTTATTTCAGAAATATGACATGGAAAAACGTGTTTTAAAGTCTCTACAGAAAGCTTTAGCCGTTTATAAGCTTTTGTTACATTCCATGACATTTATTTGGCAAATGGATAAAATGACATTTATGATGTTCCTTCTTCTTCTGTCCCCAGCATTAGCTTTCTTTATTTTTTTCTAGGTTCTGATCCTCCAACTTTAATCCAAACAGTTATTTACGATAAATGAAGCAATTCATGTTTTCACTTTAAATGCTTGCAATTTAAGAAGACGAAGAGAGAAATCACACGCGCTGAAAAACATTAAGAGTTGTAAGAAGGAGATCTAGAGTTGTAACAAGGAGATCTAACTTAGAATATAGGAGATTTAGTTAAAATGCTATAACAGTTGTTTGCTTATGTACTACAAAGAATATTCGGGTCTTAAAACTATGACAAACTTTTCTTAGTGTGTCTATAACTGTCAGTCTTCCTAGTTAATTTTACATTGACTGTGCACGGTCCCTCTCTTATGCGAACGCACTAATCGCGCATAGTTTTTTATATTTATTTATTCTATTAAATACAGGCTGTCTGGGCTAAAGGTATCCAAAAGTTATGACTTATTTTCACGGAACTACCCATTAGAATTAAAAAATATTTATTTAAATAGAAAGAACATCTCACCAAGTTTTAATATCAACCATAGATTTCGATCGTAGTATCATAGATTTCGATGTGTACACCTTTTGTAGCACAACTAACGTCTAAATGGTAATCCAACTCTCTCCACCTGTTCCGTAGCATATCCGGAGTTATTAGACTTTTTTGGTTGGGGATTCATTAAATGAGTAATGTATAAAAAAATAAATTTAAACTGTGGATGAGTTGAAGAAGCGTATCATTCAAACAATTCGTGTAATAACTCGTGATATGCTACGAAACACTTGGAGAGAACTGGATTAACATTTAGACGTTTGTCATAATACAAAAGGTACTCACATCGAAATCTATGAAACTATGTTTGAAATCTATGATTGATATTAAAACTTGGTCAGAAGTTCTTTCTATTTAAATAATTTGTTTTTTAAATTCTAATGGGTAGTTCCGAAAAAATAAGCCATACATTTTGGATGTTTTTAGCCCGGACATGCTGTAATTTATATCTTTTTTTGTTGCTGTTTCTAATGTTCTGTAGCCGGAAGTATTCCAGACTAGGTTCATATAAGCAAGTGGACAGAGGGGTGCGGTTTCGGTTTATAATGACATCAGAAGGGTCGGAGTCCGATTTAGCCAAGTGTCACTTCAATTTTGTTCGAGCAACCCCAGGGTTGAAATATGGGGGGCATCGTACCCTCTCCCACCCTCCTGCTCTTTCATACATATATATATATATATATATATATATATATATATATATATATATATATATATATATATATATATATATACATATATATGTATATATATATACATACATACATACATATATATATACATAACACATACAAAAGAGGTAAGCAACGATAAGTAATGAGTATTAATATTTACTTATTTTTTTAAATAATCAGTAAATTATTTATATTGTTTTAGATAAAATATTTTTTCTATCCTATTTTCATGCGGCCAAGAAATAATATAGGCCTCATCACATTTCCTGCTGTGCCGCCTTGCTTGCTCTATAGGATGAGTGCATTAATTAATATAGCCACCTCACTGTTATAAATACTTTCTTAGTGAATGCAAATAACTGTAAAATTAACATAGTTGTCATAATATTCCAAATTTCTGGTGACAGATAAATAACGTAATTGCAATTAACTAATAATCGACTTGCATGAGAATTATTAAATAAAATTTAATAATTTTAGACAATTATAAAATAAAATTCAATAATAGTCTAAATACTGTTGATTGCACTTTAAACTGAACTACTTTCATACCAAAAATTTCGATTTTTTATTGGAGAGAAAGAGTTCTTGATGTAAGAAACCTGATTATTTAAATCTTGCCTTCTTTCTCCATATATTTTCCAAATTTTCCTGCAAATTTCCTGAATAGAACCAAACTAAATACCCTCCGCACTATCGTTCGTCTTGTGTAACGGCTATATATTATAATGAAAGTATCACGAGTTTAAACGGTATTTAAAAAAGATATTATTCCTAGGATTATGTGATCCAGTTTTCTCCTCTGAGCTTTATACTTGATAATATTTTCTTAAACTACTTTCCAGCTTGATTAATGACGATACTTTCCCTATACTCAAGTTCGATTAAGATCTCAATTTGCCCTCCTAGTTAAAGAGGTGGTAATATGTTCCGGGTATTTGCTCTCTTCAGAGTTTGCACAAAATGTAGGTCAAGCGTATGCAGGGAAGTAAGTTTGGTTGATAATATCAAATCAACATGTTATCAATTCTTAATCAAATTTTCCTTAAGTTATCTTAGTCAGCACCCATTTCATAATTATCACATTGTCAACACATAAATCTTTGGTTAGGAAGATTTTATTCATTAGAATTTTGCCCTATTCTAACCCTACCGCGGCAGCCTAGTGATAGTGCGACTGATATATATATATATACATACTCTTAGACAAAAACAAACAAACAAACAAACAAGAAAACAAACACACACACACACACACACCAAAAAAAAAAAGACGCACCAAGAAGGAGTTATCCAAATGAGACGAAAATCGGTAGATGTGACGCACCTGTACAGAAAAACAAATGATTACAATTTGAGAAAAATTGTATGATTTATTCAAGAGAAAGAGCTTCACAAAGTGAAAGAGTCAATAACGCGTTGGTACACCTCTGGCCCTTATGCAAGCAGTTATTCCGCTTGACATTGATTGATAGAGGTGGAGGATGTCCTCCTGCGGGGTATAGGGCCAAATTCTGTCCAATTGGCGAGTTAGGTCGTCAGAATCCCTAGCTGGTTGGAGGGCCTGCCCGTAATACTCCAAATGTGCTCAATGGAGAAGGAATCCGGTGACCTTGCTGGCCAAGGTAGCGTTGGACAAGCACGATGACAAGCAGTAGAAACTCTCGCCGAGTGCGGGCGGGCATTATCTTTCTGAAATGTAAGCCCAGGAAGACGTGATATGAAGGGCAACACAACGGGGTGTAGAATATTGTCGGCGTACCGCTGTGCTGTAAGGGTGACGCGGATAACAACTTAAGGGGTCCTGCTATGAAATGAAATGGCACCCCAGACCATCACTCTTGGTTGTCGGCCCGTATACCGAAACGCAGTCAGATTGGTATCCCACTGCTGTACCAGCGTGGGATACCTCCGTACTTTGTCTCCAGACACGTATTCGCTGGTCATCGGGGCTCAATTCGAAGCGGGATTCATCACTGAAGACAATTCTACTCCAGTCAGTGACATTTCAGGTCGAATGTTCCCGACACCACTGCAAACGAGCTTGTCGGTGCACGTACGATCGATGATAATGATGAATCTCGGACTGTGAGCACCGCTCTGATGATTGCTCGGTCCTCACGTTCTGTTGTTTCTCTAGGCCGACCGCTTCCTTCTTGAAGCTCTGTTCGGCCATGGTTTACCCATTTCTGCCAACATCGTCTAATAGTGGCACCGCTCCTATCCCAATGTCGAGCGATTCGCCGATTAGACCGACAATTCGAGGCATAGTTACTGTCTACCTGAGTACACGGAATGTAATTCGCAAAGAATTTATGACCTGGAATTGAAATTTCTCCTCTTTATTAAACAGAATAGGAACGTGTGACGCTGCAGCGTCACATGTTCATTCATTGGCAGCCAAACTTTAAAATTTTGCATTTTCTATCGAAACCTGAATGCATATGAATTTGTGTCCAATTTACGTTACCCCTTTTTGCTGCGTCTTTTTTTTTGTCTAAGAGTTTGTATGTGTATATATATATATATATATATATATATATATATATATATATATATATATATATATATATATATATATATATATATATATATAAGATTTAGCAAAGTAAAAACTTTAGACACAGCAAAAATTTAGGATACTAGATCAGATTTGAAAATATATTCATACTGGGAATGGATTCAGGTGTTTCTGATAGAAAGCTTTTATACAAATTCTTTACATACCAAGTATTGGTTATTTTTCGTTATTAGGCTATCTATTTAGCTTAGCTTTTGAATTGAACAATGAAAGGTAATAAACTTGAACTGAATTATATACTATGTAAATATTTACAAAATCTAGAAATATAAAAATTTAAAATTTAATTACAATTTCTAGATAATGCAAAACATTTAGGCAATTAGTTCAGTCTAGAAAAATTTTCCATTTAAGCACAAGATACAATTTTTTTAATTTAAGAGCTTATAGAGTATATCGCACTTCTACCCCCACTTGGGTGTATATAATTTGAAGTGGCACTCTAAATGAATTGGATACAAACACAGTTTATACATGAAACAATGTTTATTGAATTCGTTGCACATATAGATTTTGCGTTTACAGCAAATGCATACGTACTACTTGTACGGAATATATATTAGCATTAAAAAAATTCACTTTGCAATACTCACAAACTAGAAAGTCAAAACAGCAGTTCTACCACATAAACTTTGGGCCCCCTAAGCACAAACGCCGTTTAACACCTGGAGCTGCTTACCTCGTAGCACCCTTACTTCGCTTATCTATCAACTTTTTAACTCGCTTTTTTTTAATCAAGCTGCTTGGCATTTATATCAAGCGAGTATACCGAAATTAGCATATCTCAAGCAGCGTCTTAAATATATTCACTCAAAAGTTCGATTCTTGTGAATCGAATCTTATGTATACCTTACACTGGCCTCCCTCGAAAAAAAAAATTAGGTAACTGAGGTCTGAACGGCTTCAGTTAACTAATTGAAAACGCGTGCTGGTCTGACTTTTTACATAATGGGTGGCAAAGCGAAAAAAAAACCTTCCACACATTGTGTGGGGGGAAAACACCACTCCCATTTTACAAAACTAACCCCGAAGGTTCCAGGTGACACCAACACACAGTGGATTTGCAGAGTTGAAGATACTGGGCTGGCCAACTGCGCCCTAGAAAATCTATTTTAGTTAAAAGTGTCAACACAATTTCACAGCATGATATTTCTTGACTGTAGCTGCTCTTCCCCAATTCATAATGCACATGTGTTATGTTTTGGGATATTAGTACATTAGTTATTATCTTATGCAGTATGCATTTTTTTCTATTCACTACATGTCCCCTTCAAAAATTTATAAAACAACAGTATGCTGTTTTTTTTTCTTTTTCTTCAGTGGCTCACCCCTTCCCCTCAAAATTTTTTTCACAGTATATACACTGGGGAGTTTCAAACCAATCTGGTTCGAATTTATTAAAGGGTGGGAGTTAGAATAAGAGAATTGATGCAAGACTTGTTCATGAAGGCAGCAACTTCGTTGCACCAGTCTGTCCATTCCGTGGAGCCTCTCTTCATGGTCGCAGTCCTAGTAAAGGGGTTCGTTGACCGTGTGGGAATCCTTCGTGCAGCAGGTCGTTGGTCCTGAGGCGCTGGTCCGGCTTGACGATGGACAGGAGGTCTTTTGGGAGGAGGCCAACCTTGCTGGGCGGCTGATATCTTCCGCTTCTTGTACTTATGCAATGGACCTTTAGAATTGTAATTCTTCCTTTTGATAACCTTGTGTACCTTATGTGTGCCACGTTCATCCTTTGATGGAGGTTTTGTAGTGCACACTTTACTTTTCTCCGTACTTTTTAGAGTATAGGCATTAGATTTTAATGCAGATTCTATTTTTTCAAACTTATACGCTGCACCAACTCGTTTAGTTACTGGCTTTATCTCGCCCTTTATGATACGTTTACAATTTAGTTCGCTGCTTGTTTCAAGTTTTTCAACAACCTGATTCTGTTTTTGGTATTGGTGCTTATACGACCTATTGTTTGCCGACTTAATTACTTCAGTATTAGCAGTTTTAATGCTGGAACCTGAAGGCGCTTTTTCACGTTTTTTTATCCCCCTTAACATTGGTTTTATCCTCTTTTGACGAAAAAGTCTCTTCAAAACGTCCTTCTTCAGAATCGCTATCATTTAAATTCTTTAACACTGCTTCAGTTTTAGGAAGATTAAGCGTTTTGTATTCGTCCGTTTTAATGCGAATTACGTCTACAACTTCCGAAGCATCGGCTAAACTACTTACATTATAACTGTGTGTCAAATTTCCTATCTGATTCTCACAGTCTGGTTTTCATGCACTTTATTTAAGACCATATTATCAACGTGATCTACAGCATCCTCATTCGGCTGGAAACTTGAAACGATAACATCATTACCTAGCGAGTTCCTACTATCGTGTAAAGCATGTTTATTATCGTCAACTAATAAGTATTCACTAACTTCCGTAACACATAATTCGTCCTCTAATAAATTTCCTTCATTAACAGATGTGTGAATATCATCTAAAATATCAGGTAAAGCATTAATAGAAGTATCAGATAATTTATTTTCTAAATCACTAGCATTAGTATCGGCACTACTTTCAGAAATTTGTACTGGAATTACCACATTATTCCAAATAGACTCACTTTCATTATAAGCCACAAAAATACCCCGACTTTCACTATTCTCAAAATAATGATTATTGCTCGGACAAGTTAATACATTTGACCACACAGTTTCAACAGGTTGAACCATATCATGTGAAACAACTTGCCAGTGCACGTAAGGTGCTTGCATATTATTTACTTTAACTGCACTAATTTCATTGTAACGCTGTGAGCTTCTATTATTTCGCCAGCGATACTGGTTTCGCTGTTGGTTTGAAACTCGCGAAAAATTTTGGCGGGGGGAATAAAACTTCTTGTACCTGGGTGAGGGTAAGAGGTAGCGAAGAAATGCCTATTGTCATTTATAGCTAAAGCTTGAAGAAGGGTAACCTTGCTTGTAATATTTTTATTGTCTAAAAAATCTTGAACACTTGGCTTCAAACATTGGATAAATATTTTTAAGATTACCTCTTCCGTCACCCCTTCTAGATATTCCTCACACTTGGAAATCTTTTCCATAGCAAAATCTAA
This sequence comes from Dolomedes plantarius, assembly GCA_907164885.2. Taxonomy (NCBI): domain Eukaryota; kingdom Metazoa; phylum Arthropoda; class Arachnida; order Araneae; family Dolomedidae; genus Dolomedes; species Dolomedes plantarius. Next base: position 183,881,312 of record OU015490.1, read on the forward strand.
CGCAGACTGACCTTCACGTTGCCTTAGCAAATAAATTTCCGCTTCAATTTGACTTTGATTAAAGGTCTTTGGAAAAACGCTAAGAAACTGTTGCTTGAATAACAAATAGTCAAAAATCAGATTACTGCTTTGCATACACGTGTACCACTGAAATGCACTACTTCTTAAAGCGGCTAGAGCAATTTTAAGTTTCTCCCCCTCTGGGGTGCATTGTTGCTGAAAGTAATTGTCGTATTCCTCGTCCGAAGTTATCCTATCGGGCGTGAATTAGTTGGGTAGTACATGAATTATTTATAAAGGGGTAGTTGGTTGCGTTGTGTTTTAAAATTATTTTGTTAATAACCCGTAGATCAGGACGTAATTAGCAATTGACGAACGAGTGAACTAAAATATTGAAGAACAATTAAAACAGAGAGTTGATTTAAATTTAAGTTAAACTTAATTTATTTACAATTTTTATACATTTTTTTGTACATTTTTTCTTAAACACATTCGTAACAAAAAAAAAAACACTTATCCATACATAAACCAAATTTTCAGAATAATTAACCAAATACACAGTATAATTAACCAAAAAAAACATCTAATACCACTAAATTCTTCTATCAATCATTTCCACGCCTATTCGTAAACCAAACTTTAAAAAAACCAAAAAAAAACCTCTACCAAAAGGAACCAGACTGATCTTTTCAAAATAAATGATTTGGACTCACTCAATACGTTGTATTTTGGTGCACTTGTAGATTCCCTTCTGACGTAGGCCGGGGAACTCTTGCTTCTTTGGGCTGGGGAGTTTGTTGCTGCCTTTAAATCACTTCTCGCACACACACCAATATTTTTACTGCACAAACTATATTTGGGGAATTTAAAAATCTTTTCCTCACGTCGTAGCTCCCCCTCTCAATAGGCAACGGGGAACTTCAGTTTCCGTCCCGATACGCCAAAAATCAAGATAAAGGTCTCTCCCTGAGAGATCGTAGAATTGGCTAACTCCGAAAGAAAAACAGGAGAAAGCGAGAGGGCTAAAGAGAGAGAGCTCTTGAGTTTTTTCAAACTCCTCAATTTATCTATTTTTGAAGCCCATCCTTCTTCCTTGGCTCCCCCTTCTAAAATTCTTTTAGACCATTTCTGAAACATGCCGTCACCTCATTCGCTTGTTTTACTCCACCATCATTTAAATTGCCGCCCCTGCTGAACCAACGCACGCCCCCACGGGAAACACGCTTGCAAAAACCTCCCACGACGCCCTTGGTTCTCACGTGCCGCCGTTGTAAATCCGAAAACACAGTCCATTGTCGTGTAATGTCAAACCCGGGCGACATCTTCTCTTAATCTTGTCTAGCGATCAACCTCCCAAGTTGACCATCGCCGCAGGACAATTCAATACCTTACATCACACAGGACCGGTCCGTTCTTTAATTAACTTACCGCTTTCAGCCGTCGTTTCCAAATTTGTCAAATAAATATACTGATGACAGACTTCGATCGACTTAACCTTTTCATATTTTTATGATATTTTTACATATTCGAAGGCGCATCATTACATACGCTCCCTTCCTCGAAACCTTAAACAACACTCCTTCCTCCAAAAAAAGAACTCACAACACCACTGCTCTCACTTCTTAACAACGTCTCTTCCTCGAAACCTCACACAACACTCCACAAATTTTCCGCAACATTATTACGCACAAATCTAAACAAAATTCTCTTCTTCGAAACTTCACACAACCTAAACCAAATCTCACCAATCTTTCTCTAACGCAGATTCCATCTGCGCTCCCTTCCTCAAAAAAAGTTTACAAAACACTTCATAAAATATATATATTTTTTTACAATTTTTTGACTTCAAAAACCAAATACACATTTTTATCATATCCTTTGACATCCAAAACCTGGAAATTAAATTTGAAATATTATTCATGATGAGAAAGTTTTTGTTTTCTTGTAGCATATCTTCTATACATGGACGATGCAATTGTCTCATTCCCAAAGTTTATCAATTGATTTACAAGTTCGACAACCATTGAGTCCATCATTGTCCTGCTCGAAACACACTGAACCACTGAATATGCTGCAAACATCAATATCTGTATCTTACTGCTGAAATGTCCTTTGCCGTCTCTGCCAATTTTTTTTGTCATCGCGATTTATAGTATTCAATCTGTTTACAACACAGTCACAGCATTCATCATGAAATTTTTATCATATATAGAAAAGATAAGTCCCAAAACACTATCAACAATGCACTATATTTTCCTTTCTATCATCATTATTTCAAATTCAAATTAATTAATTAAACCTATATGTATTTGCCATATGAACATAAAATTTTTTATAACTTTATACCTTCAAAGCATTTTTTAAAACACTTTTGCACACCAAACTCTAACTTTATACTTTCAATATAATTTTCACATGATTTTCAATAATAGCTTTATATTTCACTCTTTCAAAACAATTTTCAACACTTTACAAAGTAACATTATATACCCGAAATACATTTTACTATTAATATTCCCTTTCTACCGCGATACGTGCACTATACGAATCTCTACACATTTTATTTTTTATCTATTTATTTATTTTTCTTTTTTATTATTTTGGCAAACCACTTCCATTCAATACTATCAAGTGGTCAAAATATTTATTTATTGTAGTATATGTACCTCCAATTTTTGACACCTATACCTATTTTGTTTAAATTCCCTTTGACCAAAACTTTCTGTAATTTTGCTGCACTGCCATTCCCCACGTTTGGCCTAACACGAACGAAAAACTTCGTTCAGTTATTGATAATTCATCATTCTATGTTTATATCCCGCTAGCAACGTTCTCATAATTTCGCGCTACTTCTCAGTTTTTTTACAATAACACCAGTCCCAAACTGTATTCCTATCTCCACCTAAACTGGTTTCGTCCACGAACACCTGGTACTAATTATTTTTTTTAACGTAGTCCCACTGCAACTCCCCACACGTAACCGGTCAAGATGGTGTAAGGTGTCAATCTTTCACCTCGTGCGTTCTAAAGAAATCCACGATTTTGTACTTAAAATTTCTGGCTTTAAATCACATCTCATCGAGGATTAAACCTATGTCTAAGTATCATTTTTATTTATCTTTCAATCTGTCCATATGACTGCTTCCGTATTTCGTGATTATTTTCAAACTTGTAGTGAAATAACTCTTTTTAGAGTTCGTTTTATTCTATGCCGCTCACGTGGTTGCGTTTAAATCTATATATTTAACATATTTATCCACTACTTTGTATCATTTCGATCTTTTTATGATTTTTTTAATATATTTTTATTTATTTATTTATTTATTTGTTTCTTATTAAACCATATCTAATACTTTTTTTCAGTTTCTACATTTTGCAGCCTCATGGATGCTTTGTTCTCTATCTCAAAACCAAACTATCAATCAGTTGTTAAAATATTTTTTCATTTAGGATCACTGTTGTTTGTCGATTATTATTTTAAATCCCATCCGTTCACTTATATTATTTGTTTTTATCTCTTTCATGTGATACCCTTTCTTTAACGACACGGCAACCCTTCCCTCACTGAATATTTTTACAACCTCGACGATAATGATGGAATTAAACTCTTTTTTGGTCTACAAACTTCGCCCTTGCACATTCTCAACTCTAAACAGGTATGTAAATTTTTTCTTTTATTTATTTATCGATTCAACACCCCCTGTTGTTGACACTTATCCATTCCTGTGCATTGTTTCTTCAACTCAAAATATTCTTTTCTTACATACTTATTTATTTCTTGTACGCTCGTTTTATTTAACTATTATTTTTATTTAGTCGCTAATTTTATGTATTATTCTGCGTTTTATATTTAATGCTCACCTAAATTATGTGCATCCCCAGCTTCTTAGATAAATGAATGCAAATCTGGCCAGGATTTTCATCCATAGCTTTTTGCATTTCCTATTTTTAATTTTTCCTCCACACAAATGTTGCTCCAATCACTAATTCTCGTGAAAACTATCTTACCTTTAGAGAATTCAGATCTGCAGCTCTGAATTCATTAAGATACTTCTAAATTTTTTTATTACATTTAATCCGAAAAAGAAGAGCTTATTTTTCCTCAACTTCATCTTTCAAACGCAATTCGCCCTGGCGAAAAACTCCTGCCAAACCAGTCCTGCTAAACCATTTCCCAAACAATGCTCCCTTTTCCTCTTGAAGTGGGAAAGCCAGCTTGAAACTCCTATTGAGCGAAATCACCATATCTCCCAAACTGAGCTGTCTCCGCACGGAGAAAGCTACTCTACTGTTCAGTTCGTAAACAAACCCACACTGTACTCACTCCTCGCCGACCGCTCTAATTCGGGCCCGCCTGTACGCGTATATTTTAATTTTTTCGGGGTCTCAGAAAATATCCATGATTCGGCTTCTCGGACGCTTTTCTGCTAGTTTTAACACGTTTTCTATCTCCTGAGCATTGTCGACTGCTGCTATTTCGCCCTGTTCTTCTGTACTGAAATATTATCACTGACAACCCTGTTCTCTTGATCATCTGTCTCCCGTTGATTTATTTTGGCTGTTTCGGGGAAATTTAATATTATGGGCATTTCCAATTCGGGGTTTTTATTATTTTTATTCGCGTCAAAAATGAATTCTATTTGTCTGTCATCATCATTCTCCTTCCCCGATTTCTCAACCAGATGTTCTTTCCTCTCTGCCATTCCACATAGCCTATCTACATTTACTCTCAATACCCTATCCGGATTTTTAATATCTTCAATTTCAAAAACATACTCACTGAATTTGTTTGTTACCATGAATGGGACCAAATACTTCGGTCTTCCGAAATTTGTTTTTCCTTCCCTTAAAAACACTTCCTGACCTATACTCACAGTTGTATTACACGCCTTTTCCCATTTCCTCTCATTTTGTTTGGTTTGCGCGAGTATCAAATTCTCATGTGCGATCGCATAATTATTTTTTATCTCTTCAATTCGATATTGCACGTAGTGATGCGAAATCGATAACAAAACATCAATGTTTTGAAACATCAATATTCAATATTAAAACATCGATGCTAATAAAACATCGCCCAAAAACCATCGATGTTTTTAAACATCGACGTTTTAGAACATCCATTTTTTAAAACTGGTTTAGTAACCTCTAACATTATTGTTACTTCCATTAGTCGTGGGGGAAGGGGGTGATTTAATTTTACTCTCTGATTGGGCAGACACAAATGACAAAAACTTGGTTGCTTTCGGCTACTTTGATGACTCAAAATTCTCGTTGTAAATACCGCCATGTTTTTCCTTCAAATGTCCAGATAAATTCGTGGTATTGCCAGAAGTTTTGAGGGACTTAAGGCAAATATTGCATTTCGCCAATTTTTCAGAGGTTTTGTAAAAATATTTCTAAACGGTACATTTCGGAGGCATCTTACTAATAATATTAACGTCAACTTATATAAAACCAGAACGAAACAAAAACTTAAATGGATGCACTCGTGTATATACTATTTGTAAAATAAAACCCCATGGAAGGTTCTGGAGTGTCAGGAACATTCCAAGCGCTCTGATTGGTTCATTGATTGTTAATTGCCATTTGTCTGTTTGCTAAGGAATCATTCCCTCCTTTTGTATTCGTCCTTTTCAGAATTCAGACTTACATTTACTGAGTGTGAAAATTATGCTACGTGGTAAATTTTTTTATTACGGTACTTTTTCACTAAAAAAAAAACATTGAGACAACGTAAAACATAGAGCACAAAACATCGATGTTAAAAAAACATCGGCTTCAATAAATCGATGTTTTGAAAACATCGACATCGATGTCGCATCCCTAATTGCACGTAAGTTTTTATTGAATCGAAATTTTCTGTATTATCTTTTGATAAATTTAACAATCTGTTCCTTTCACTGCCAAACATTAGCATGTCTGGGGAGAAACTGGTTGACAGGTGAAATTGGCCACTGTATAAACTTGTGTGCACACCCAAATACGGTTCCCAATTTATCGTATCCCTCAGAACCGCGTTTATAGCCCTTTTTATGCTAAAGTTTATCCTTTCAGACTTTCCGTTACACTGAGGATTAAAAAAACTCGTGAATCTGGGCTGTATTTTGTATACCTCATAAATTCTTTTTAACAAATGCGCCTTAAAATTTAAACCATTATCTGTTAAAATTATACCCGGAATCCCAAACTTGGATATGTAATCTAAAATCGCCTCAGCAGTATTTTCGGTTGACATCGATGAAAGAGGGTAACAGACCAAAAATCTTGAAAAATGATCTAGAATTGTCAAAATATATCTATTCCCCTTTGATGATTTAGTTATAGGCCCTAAAATATCCATCGATATGAACTCAAAAGGACGTGTAGGAACCGGCACATTTCCAAATTGTCTTCTTGCAGCGTGACCCTTCACTTTCGTACATGTCTCACACGACTGTATAAAGTTTTTGATATCTTCATAATACCCGGACGAGAACAACCCTTTTCTAATAAAATTAAATGTGTTTTGATTTCCTAGATGCGACCCATGAGCCCTTTCAATTGCAAAACGCTGAAGATTTCTGGGCAAAACTATTTTACTTTTCTTGAAATAAGTCTCTTGATTTTCATGTTGTTTCGTCAGATATAACAATAGATTTTTCTCCTCATTAAGATAATAATTAGTTCTCCTAACTTGATTAAAATTCACTCCCGACCTAATTTCATTTTTTATTTTATTTTATTTCTCATCTTTATCTTGCTCCCATGCTAAGTTTTCTTCAGACAACAAATCTCCCAAATTTTCATTCTGTATAGCATTAATATATACATCCGAATTTTCGCTATTATCTACATTATTTACATTTGTTTTTGGTTTTTTGTTTGTTTTGCCTTTATATCTGTATTTTCATTCACGGAAGCCTTCGTGCCCATCCTATCACCACCTGCCTGTCTATGCAAAATCTCAGCAATCTCCCTAATTCGTTTTTCCCTTTGTATTAAACTACCTCGAGGTAACCTATCTGCCGAAATTTCAGTTTTTTTCTTTGTTGTTCCCTTTACTTATTTGTAAGCAATTAATTTCTTCCTTTTCGCCTGTCAATGCCTGTTCTGTGTTATCCTTAACCTCATTAGCCTTCGCAGTCCCCGGATCTCTACTTAAATTGTCTGCTAGGACATTTTTATTTCCTTCTATGTACTCAAACGAAAAATCATAATCTGCCAAATCGAGTAACCACCTTGTTATCAAATTTCCTGGATTTTCCCGATGCTTATAATTTTCTAGGGGTTTATGATCAGATAAAATGCCAAAATATGTCCCATACACGTCATGTTTGAAATGCATTATGCTGTTATGTATCGCCATTAATTCTAATTTTAACGGGGGGTATTTACTCTTAGCTTCATTTAAGGCCTTTGAAAAGTATGCTATAGGGTGTAATTGTGCATCTTCATCCTCCCTTTGCATTAAAATGCCTCCAATTCCTATTTTACTGGCGTCCGTATTTATAAAATATTTTTTGCTAAAATCTGGTTGTCTAATAAATGTTGGATTAAAAAATGCATCCCTTAATTTCTTGAAATCTTTTATGAATTTTTTGTCATTTGGTCTAAATCTTGCTCCTTTCCTTGTCAAATCAGTTAATGGTTTAGTTAGCTCTGCATATTTCGGAATTAGGGAGCGATAAAAGTTGGCCATTCAAAGAAATCTTTTAATTTTTCTAATCGTGTCCGGTATCGGAAAATTAAGAATTTTTTGCCCATTTTATTCGGTTGGCGCCAAAAGTTTTTCTCCTACTCTAAAGCCCCAAAACGTGAGTTCTGGCACCCCTATCATGCATTTTCCCGCCGAAATCGTTAAGTTATTTATTTTAAATCTCTCAAATAAAATTCCTAATTTTTCGTATAATTCATCTAAATTAATTGCTCCTATAACCACGTCGTCGACGTAGGGAAAGATTTTAAATTCTTTTAAACCTTATAATGCATTATCCATCACCATTTGGAAGATATTTGACGAGTTTTTAAAGCCAAAAGCTAGGCGATTATAATGAAAGTTCCCAAACTCGCTCACAAATGCAAATAATTCACGTTGCTCTTGTGGTAACAGCACCTGGTGGAACGCACTATGCAAGTCTACTTTAGCGAAAACTTTTGATCCGGATAAATCGTTCAATATTTCAAATATTTTTGGCAGTGGATACGAATCCGACTCTGCTATTTGATTTAGTAGTCTAAAATCACATACAATCCTAATTTTCTCCGAATCTTTTTTATTCACTATCACTAAAGGTGATGCATATAACGAGTTTGTGCATTCTATGACTCCTGCATTTTCTAATTTTTGAAGTTCCATTTGTACTTTTCCTTTTAATTTTTGAGGGATTGGTAAGGGAATTTGTGATATCGGCCGTTCATGCCTTAAATGAATTTTTGGTTTTATCTTATCAGTGCATCCCATCGTCTCAAAACTTTTTGAAAAGATCATTTTATTTTTCATTAACAGTCCTTTAAATTTATCCCTCATTACCTTAGGCAGATGATTTCATTGAAAATCCCCAATATTAAATTATTTTTCCCTTGCTTCAATTATTCGCGAGTCAACCTCAATTTTTGTATTTTATTTCCTCTGACCATCTCATCCCTAATCATATTTACCTTCTCAATTCTTTCCTCATTATTCACTGTCCCATTAATATTTTTCTTAAACTCGGGATTACTTATCTCAGTTTGTTTACTTAATTGGCTCCTGGCATATTGAACTCTATGCATCTCAATTTCCTTGTTCACCTCTATCTTATTTTCACTATAGCTTGCAATGTTACCCGTATCGGATAAATTTTTCTGCACCTTGCTTTCTTTAATATAATTTATTTTTCCATCATTACTAATTTTATTTTTATCATTGTTTACTCATTTTTATCTGTCTCTATCTCCCCTTTGACTCTAGTTCTCTGCGTTATACCCTCTGAACCTTGATCTCGCTTATCCTCTAGCTTCTCAGTTTTCCAAAAAACTTCCCCTACAATCGAACGTTTATTTAACGTAATCCGAAACATGCCATTATTTTTCATTTTCAAGAGTGGCTTCTTATCTCTGCTCACTAATCTATCTCCGCATTCTACCTGATTATTTTCAAATTTCTTCTGTCTGAAACCCATTTTATATATTTTAGTCATGTCCAAATTTCCTTTGACAAGTGCCAATTTTTCGACATTAGGATCTAATTCTACCTTGCTAGCTATTCTAATTACCTGATATTGCTCCTCAATTTCTAATTCATCACTTCCTTCAAAAAATTTAAAATTGTGTCCATTTATATTTAATTTTTTTTGCCCCAGATTTATTTCCATCTAATTTGTCAGTTAAGAAAAAATTGTTGCTAAAAGTTTTGGTTTCAATTTTGAAATTAATGTCGACGCACCCTGAATAGTCCAACGCCCTGCCGTTAATTGTTGAAATCCTGACCTTTCTTGCCACATGTTTATATTTTAGACCTAATCTTTTTGCGCTATCGAACGTGCTTCTTGATAAAATACTTATAGATGTCCCCGTGTCCAGAAGCATAAAATTTTGGGTATTAGGGACTAAATATATTTTAATAGCTGGTACGTTCTCATATAAATCGTCATTTTGTTCCTGATTATGATGTAACCTATGTCTAACCGACATTACCCTTAAGGAATTTAACTTCTGACCTACAACTCATCATTCCGTTTTAAATTGTTACGAAAATACGGAACAACGTGATTTCGTAAAACTCCCCCTCTTACACTAAAAAATGCAGCCTTTTATCGTTTTGGTTCTTACTAAAATTCCGTTGCGATTGCTCTCCCCTTCCTCGAAAGCTACTACTATTTCCTCTATACTCATTAAAAGTTCTATCCCGTGCATACCTTCTCCTACAATAATTTTCATGGTGCCCATACATCCGACAAAAAGTACAAAATTCCCTGCGAACCTCTCTATTACTATTTATGCAATTTCCCTTGTTTGTCTCTATCCGCATTAAATTTAAATTTTTCTCCAGAAATGCAATTTGTTCATCTTTTTGTTTCAGCCTTTCCTCATAACTGAAATCTCCTTTTTCTAAATTTTCTATGGCCTTAAATTCCCTAATTCTTTTAGCCACCGCCTCTTCTTCTTCTAACACTTTTACTGCCTTATCAAATGACTCGAAACCCTCTCTCAAAATTTTTTCTGCTAAATTTTGCGGCAAAGCCTTTATTAACTGTTCCAGCGCCATGCGATCAAACATCTTTTTACCATCCTCTGACTTTGAATTCACCTTATTTTTCAAATATTTTTTTACCGCGTTTTCAATTCGCAATTTCAATGAATTAAATTCTTCCCCCTCTTCTAACACGATTTTCTCAATAAACAAAGTTTTAACCTCCTCTGCTTTTCTGCTATAGAATGTTTTAAATTCTGCTAACATCTCTGCAAATACTATTACCTCCTCTTCCGAATCATAGAGATTTTCCCATATTTTCTTTGCGTCACCAGCTAAACGAGAGCTGAACCAGTGATTTCGCATTTTCTGACAACTTATTCTCCTCAGCAACTTCATTAAATTTTGTATAAAACGTCGTAAAACTCTCTTTCCTACTGCCACTAAAGATTGGAATCAGCTACTCCATTCCCGACATAATGACTAAATTTCCTAACTAAAACTCCTAAATTTATACTTATGATTACTCACTAATTACTTACTTACACCAAATTCTAATTTTTCAATAATACTATATTTTCCCCAAAATACATATATGCACAATCAATATCTATCTCAACCACAATTTTAAATATTATTTCAAAAACACAATTCAATATAATATATACTTGCACACTTTTACTTTCCAGAAATTATATCATGCACAATCCTACTAATTACTATTTAAATAATCAAATACTTGTACTTAATTCAATAATTTTCTCAAATTATCATACAATTATCAGTTATCTTCCTATTCAATCAAAACACATCTATTTTTTGAAATATCCCTCAAATATTTATCTACTGATTTCAATAAAATCAAACACTTTCAACTAATCAAACTTTTCATAAAACATTCATCAATTCAATTAATTATTTCAAAATACTAAACACTACTACTAAATTCATTATAAGCTTTTATGCCACAACTAGTTCTAAACAATTCAAACAATTTCTAAATCTTTGTCTTAAATCAACTCAATTACTTTAAATCATACATCAATAAACACTTCAATCAGTATCAAATTTTCTTATTTTTATCTAAACCACTAAAAAATCAAATTTGTTTTCAAAAATACACCTCAATATGCAAAATACTGATAAAATGCAATATATCGAAACACATGTACCAAGATCAATCAAATTTTCACAATTATACACATAAATAAACCAGTTATATCATTTAAATTTATATTCAAATTAAAATATTCAATATAATCAAATGCCTCATAATATCTTATACATCAATTCTATGTTATCATTAAATCCAAATTATCAATTCATACAATTTTTCTTATCTCTTCACAATTAAATATGGCAAATACACATTTCAATTTCAATCACCTCGCGCTTTCAAACCAAACTTAAAACGCGGCTCCCTTCACCTTGAACAACAACAAAAAATTTTATTTCTTAAGTCCCTAACACACCATGAGACTGAGTCACGGCCACCATTTGTCTGGGGTGCATTGTTGCTGAAAGTAATTGTCGTATTGTTCGTCCAAAGTTATCTTATCGGGCGTGAATTAGTTGGGTAGTACATGAATTATTTATAAAGGGGTAGTTGGGTGCGTTGTGTTTTAAAATTATTTTGTTAATAACCCGAAGTTCATGACGTAATTAGCAATTGACGAACAAGTGAACTAAAATATTGAAGAACAATTAAAACAGAGAGTTGATTTAAATTTAACTTAAACTTAATTTATTTACAATTTTTATACATTTTTTCTACATTTTATCTTAAACACTTTCGTAACAAAAAAAACACTTATCCATACATAAACCAAATTCTCAACTAAAAAGTATTGTTGTAAAAGATTACTTTTTAAAACAAGGCAAGGGAGCACAGAATAATTAACCAAAAAAAAACCATCTAATACCACTAAATTCTTCTATCAATCATTTCCACGCCTATTCATAAACCAAACTTTAAAAAAAAACCAAAATAAAAAAAAAACCTCTACCAAAAGGAACCATACTGATCTTTTCAAAATAAATGATTTGGACTCACCCAATACGTTGTATTTTGGTGCACTTGTAGATTCCCTGCTGACGTAGGCCGGGGAACTCTTGCTTCTTTGGGCTGGGGAGTTTGTTGCTGCCTTTAAATCACTTCTCGCACACACACCAATAATTTTACTGCACAAACTATATTTGGGGAATTTAAAAATATTTTCCTCACGTCGTAGCTCCCCCTCTCAATAGGCAACGGGGAACTTCAGTTTCCGTCCCGATACGCCAAAAATCAAGAAAAAGGTCTCTCCCTGAGAGATCGTAGAATTGGCTAACTCCGAAAGAAAAAAAGGAGAAAGCGAGAGGGCTAAAGAGAGAGAGCTCTTGAGTTTTTTAAAACTCCTCAATTTATCTATTTTTGAAGCCCATCCTTCTTCCTTGGCTCCCCCTTCTAAAATTCTTTTAGACCATTTCTGAAACATGCCGTCACCTCATTCGCTTGTTTTACTCCACCATCATTTAAATTGCCGCCCCTGCTGAACCAACGCACGCCCCCACGGGAAATACGCTTGCAGAAACCTCCCACGACGCCCTTGGTTCTCACGTGCCGCCGTTGTAAATCCGAAAACACAGTCCATTGTCGTGTAATGTCAAACCCTGGCGACATCTTCTCTTAATCTTGTCTGGCGATCAACCTCCCAAGTTGACCATCGCCGCAGGACAATTCAATACCTTACATCACACAGGACCGGTCCGTTCTTTAATTAACGTACCGTTTTCAGCCGTCGTTTCCAAATTTGTCAAATTAATGTACTGATGACAGCCTTCGATCGACTTAACCTTTTCATATTTTTATGATATTTTTACATATTGGAAGGCGATTCATTACAGTAATGCTCAATTTTCTTTAGGAATTGGCTTGAGGGGCCGCCATTGAAGGTGGCTTCGAATGGCGCAATTTGTTGAACCATAATTACCCGAGGAAAATTTCCAACAGGGTTTTATTCTACAACACTCATTTTCAAATAGTATATAAGTATAATAACAAGATACTTTCACAATTGAATTTTATCAATATCAGAGTATAACACAGTATAAAGTTTAACTTCAAATATTTGTTCGTTATAAATGTAACGAGAACAACTGGGGTATATATAAACTTTCGGGCGCCACTATAGAGTATTACTAAGGGATTACTATTTGAATTGGATACAAACACAGTTTATACATGAAACAATGTTTATTGAATTCGTTGCACATATAGATTTTGCTTTTACAGCAATAAGCATACGTACTACTTGTACGGAATATATATTAGCATTCAATAAAAATACACTTTGCAATACTCACAAACTAGAAAGGCAAAACAGCAGTTCTACCACATAAAACTTTGGGCCCCCTAAGCACTAGCGCCGGTTAACACCTGGAGCTGCTTACCTCGTAGCTCCCTTACTTCGCTTATTTATCAACTTTTTAACTCGCTTTTTTTAATCAAGCTGCTTGGTACTTATACCAAGCGCGTATGCCGAAATTAGCATATCTCAAGAAGCTTCTTTAATTTATTCACTCAAAAGTTCGATTCTTGTGAATCGAATGTTATGTATACCTTACAAGCTTTCATACAAATGTTGATCAGTATACTATTCTAAGCATCAAAATACAACATAAACCAAAAAGCTTACCTCTTGATATGCATGAGTAATGAACTAAGCAATAAATTTTTATCGCTAAGAAATAAATCAGGAAAACGAAGAGAAAATAATTTGCGTAAATAGTTAATATATTCGTAAACGTATATTATTGAACTTAATAGCAAATATTTTATATGATCTTATTGCTTCAGTAACGCTAGTATAATACTTTCTTAATTTAGCAACAGTTTTTCTGTTTTTTATTATTCATAGAGTTAACGTTAACTGTACCCCATCAAAAGAGCCAGTCATTCAAAGAAAAGCGAGGATGAAAAGAAACATTTGCAATTGTAAATATTAGTTTAGGCAATATAGAAAATAAATAATGTAAGTTTAAAGAAGCTTTAAGATTCAGGTTTGGTGAACTAGTATATTTTATTAACACTTCAGCAGGCGCTCCCGTGTATAAAGTGCAACATTTCCATAATTTTAAATGGTTTGTTTTTACATGTAAGGTTTGAATTTTCTAAGCAGTTTCTATTTATAGCTACACCCTTTAAAATGTAGGTCTGATTTTCTGACCCATGTATTCCTTTCCATTCATTTTTTAGTCGTGATTTAACCGTGGTAAACCAGTGATTAAACTGGATTACAATACGACAAAAGCAGGAGTTGATGTAGTCGACCAAATGTTCTGCTCTTACATGGTATCCCGCATAGCACAAAGATCTACAATCTCATTGTTTTTTAGTTTTTTGGACATAATAGGAATCCATTCTCAAGTTATCCTTAGATCAAGAAACCGGACAGTTTTGAAATAAGGCGATTCGGTCTGCATTCTTTAGTCTTTAATTATAAATATATCTCAATATTATTATCATTTTATATCTTGTCATAAAACTCAGAATCATTGTTTTCAATTTGAAAAGAAACAGTTTATTACAAAAGTAATAATCAAGGTTGAAAGAGACGTTGCACTTTGTGCCACGCGCGCCTGCTGGTGTTCCAAAAATTGGCGAGCCCGCTGAAGGGTTAATAAGAGGCCATCAGTGTTTATTACACTTCGTGTAATAAACACTGATGGATAAATTCAGCCTTTTCTTCTACTAAAACTGGTATGAATGGTAAAAGAAAACTGGATCTCGGCTGCCTGAAAGATTACATATCAATAAAAATGCAAAACTTTAGTTTGCGGCAGTGAAAATAAAGTCTAGTTTGTGATTCATTTCGTCACGTTGTTGAATTCATCTTTTCGCCAAACCTGGGCTGTGTATAGATCTTTTACTACGAGGAAAGAAACACGGGTATTCTGATACGGGGTATCAAAAGAGGATGCAGTCTTGAAAATCAACTCACGTTACGGTCAAAGCATATAAAAGAAAACTAAAAAAATAAGTTAAATCATTCACTTTCAATCAGGAAATGTTTGTGCATTCGAAACATTTCATCTTGTATTGTTGAAACTTCTGTTTAGTCTAGTGAATGTATAGACAAATAGGTATCGAAAGTTCACGTGCAGGGTGATCCAAAAGTAACAGAAAAAGAAAAAATATTCCATAATTCGAAAATTATAGACACTTGCACGATGCAGTTTTCACAGAAATGCACAGAAAGACTTGGGATTTTTCTAATAACGAAAACATTTACCAACAGAATAGTTATGTTTGTCACCAACAGATGACTCTTCAGTTGTGTGAGTAGTTTGTACAGTGGCACATCCCAGTTCGATAAGCAGATAGGATTTCAAATTTTCAGTGTGACGGCCGTCATGACAATGGGCATCAGAGGTGACACAACAAACTTCACAGAATTGAAAAGGGTTTCAACTGTAATGTCTGTCATATGATGGCGAATAGCTCCTTTCATGCTGGCCAACGACGTAGGCCGCCCACTGTACACTTGTGACTTCAAGTAGGCTCATAACCCAAAGTCACAAGATATGAGGTCTGGAGACCCTGGTGACCATTCGTACGGGAAAGAGCTATTGGGGATATGGTCATCGCCAAATATCGATCTAACAGGTACTGGACAAGACCTGTGATGGGCGCAGGTGCTCCATCCTACAGGAATGTTTCATTACGGAGCGCTTGCCTCAATTGCAAGGAAAGAATTATGCATAACGCTCATAACACTCGCCTGTGAAAGAAAAAGTTCGAAGTGTACCAACCAGCGAATCTTTTTAAATAGCAACTAGAGCAGCTCTGAGACCATTAAAGTGCCACCTGTCCCCGACAAATGTAACAATTCTGGCAATATAATATTTCGTTGTTTCTTTTAAATGTCTTTATGTGTATTGCTGTGAAAACCGCAAACTGCTACTGTTTTTACTTTTTGAAATATTGAATTTTTAGTTTTTCTGTTACTTTAGGACTCTGTACTTCATTGTTAAGTCATAATATTATAAGGAATGTACGAAGAAGTTTTGAAATTGAGTTGCATTAGACTTCGAAACTGAATATTCTCATATACATTATAAACAGTTCTCTGCATTTTTGTTCCCAAGCAACAGGATTATTAGACCGGAGAAGCAAATATTCAGAGAATTCAGGACTGTGCTTTGATTAGCGAGATACTTCAGAAACTTGGCAGATAAATTGGCAGACAAAATAAGTATGGGTTAGCCTCAGAGCTTCTAGAGTTAGTATTCTCTGAAGAAAATTGAAAAGAGTGATATCATTTGCTTTGAACTAATAAATGTAGGATGACGTTTGGGGGCTTCCTTCAGATTTGCTGCTGCTTCAACGAGTAAAAGTTAATTGCATTTGATGCGAAATGTTTTAAGCTCAATTGTTTCTGTCTGTTTTTTATAGTGAACTAAATATATGTACAACAACTGTTGAAGTAATCGCGGTTTCATTCATCAAGTAGCTGCATAAAGTAATCACGTCGATGAATCCCCAACACCTTCGACATATCAATAAACTTAATGATGACTATATATTTCGCAATGCCAAATTTTTATATTTTTTTTAAATATCAAAGGATATATTTTTTTTAAATATCGAAGGGTGGGCGTCAAGGGCAGCACACGTAATGGCCGCCGCGATACCAACTGTCCTTCAGCCAGGCGCCTTCGTATGGTTCGAGAAGACACAGAGGCCCCTAGTGAAGGTGCTACCTGTGCCTGGATGGCGGCCGATGAAGTAGTTGGCTGTACGCGTGCATTTCTTACGATGTGGCGGTCTTCTCGACGACTGGTCTGTCGAAGGCGTCCTGAGCCTGGTCTTCGTGTACATGACATCTCTCGAGTCCACTTGTCCCAAAACCTCCTCACAACACAATCAGAGCGGCCTAATTGACGAGCTACTCGCCTAGCTGACCACCCAGCTTCCATCATCCCGACGATTCTCCCCCTCTCAAACTGCGACAACTACTTATATTGTCTTCGAACACGGCGTAATGGCATGTCTATCTCAGCTCTTCCTTTGTACATGATTCAGCACACTCAAACAAGCTTTGGTTACCTGGTTTATACTCCATAGAGTACGATGTTCAATGCCCTCTACCAGCTATACGTAATGCGCAATCACGCTGCATTTCTAATCATTTGCATATCTCCCCGACATGTACCTTCATTGCAAGTTTCGTTACGATCCCGCAATTATTTCTTGGTGCGCGATTTGAGAACCGAATTATCTGCCATTATGTGCATATTTTCGGTAGCATCATTATGCACCTATCCTGAAAATATGAAAGCAATATCTGAGTAGTTTCTTTTATACAGTGCACGCAAGCATGAAACTGATCATTACGAGAAAAAGGCATTTTAGGTTCCCGCACTGGTAATGTTTCCATTGGAACTGCTTCTTTCATGTCGTAGTTTTTAATTTTCTAGTTCGAATATTTGAACGTGGTTTGTTTTAAATGATTCATAAATGTTCAAATATTCTAAAAATACCAAAAAGTAAAATTCGATTTTTTGAGCGTTCAAAGGTGGTGACTCCCCTTTTAAATCGAGCATTTTTTTCTTAAAATAACAGATTCCAACTGCATTACACGATCCGAACGGTAAAAGGAGAAAATCCTCAATTTATTTTTCTTTGTATAAAATACGTATGAAGATCGTAAATATAGTAAATATCTCTCAAGGTATTACACACGCCCATATAAAGTATCATATTGCATTAATGTTTAGAGCCGTATATTAAAGACAAGCTGAAGCATTTTATAAAACACATAAACCATACAACATGAATTTAATACAGTAAATTTTCCACATCGTTGAGCCTTAACCCTTCAAAAAACGCAAAAATGGGCACTTCGAGTTAATTTATGAACTGCGCTGGAGAAAAGACCATATTTTTATTGTTCCTTAAAAAAGCCATACATTCAGTTTCTTACACAAAAGGGGCTTTTCATCGTTTTTGTTGCTGTGAAATTTTTATCCATTAAGCCACGGCCTGTATAAGAACGGTCTAGAAATTTCATAAATTGTTTTTAGGTACATCTTTTTGGCTTTCGCTTACTCTATACTGGCACCAAGTATCTCTTTAAAAGCATTTAAAGTTGAGGGATAGAATGAAGAGACTTTACAACTGTGTTATTTTGAAAAAAAATCAGGAAATCTTAAAGTTTTAGATAAAGAAAATTTAGCAGCATACAGACATCAAGCAAAACCTTTTTTTACTTAATTTAAGGGATCTATAGAATCTTAGTTTTCTTACTTTATCATTATTCACTTATTGTTTCAGCCTTCGTTCTCTATTGCTCTTTACAAGCATGAAAATTTTATCATTCAGTTTTTTTTTTGCTAGGTGAAAATGAGTTTTAATATTTAAAAAAGTTCGTAATTTCAGTCGTCTCTTATTTTTCCTCAAACAGGGAAAGAATGTAACAAACTATTACGTCATATATAATAAAAATTATTATTACTGAAAAATAATGCTAAAATCCTGGAACTGGATATTATTCCTCAATTTAAAAATATTCAAACCTGGAGAGAATTTAACATATTATTGCGTCATATATAAGAAAAATTATTCTAAGTGAAAAATAATGCCAAAATTCTGGATCTGCATGTTATTCCTCATTTTAAAAATAATTTCACGGGGTAAGAATTTAACATATTATTGCGTAATGTATAGGAAAATTTATTGTTATTGAAAAATTTTGGCAAAATGTTGGATCTGGATATTATTCCTCCTTTTAAAAAGAGTCATACCGGGTAAGAATGTAACATACTATTGCGTCATATATAAGAAATATTATTGTTGCTGAAAATAAAGCCAAAATGCTGGATCTGGTTATTCTTCCTCATTTTAATAATAATCAAGCCCAGTAAGAATTCAACATATTATTGTGTCATATATAATAAAAAGTATTGTAACTGAAAATAAGGCCAGAATTCGGGATCTGGATATTATTCCTCATTTTAAAATAGTCAAACGAGGTAATTATGTAACAAATTATTGCGTCATATATAAGAAAAATTATTGTTACTGAAAAATAATGCTAAAATTCTGGATCTGGATATAATTCCTCATTTTAAAAATATTCAAACCGGATGGGAATGTAACAAACTATTACGTCATACATAAAAAAGTATTGTTATAGAAAAATAATATCAAAATCCTATATCTGGATATTCTTCCTCATTTTAAAAATTATCAAACCGGGTAAGAATGTAACCAATTATTGCGTCATATATAAGACAAATTATTGTAACTGAAAATAATGCCAAAATCCTTGATCTGGATATTATTCCTCGTTTTAAAAATAGTCAAACCGGGAAAAATATACAAAGTATTGCATCATATAAAAGAAAAATTTATTTTGACAGAAACTGTTGCCAAAATCCTAGATCTGTATATTTTTCCTCATTTTTAAAAAGAATTAAAAACTTCAGGATTTTTTAAAGAAATTAATCTTGAAAATGTGCTATTATTTTTAGAAATAAATGATAATGCATAACGCAGTTTCGTAAAATAACACTCTATTTTTTGTGTGAGTAATTTGAAACGCAAAATCTTAGCCTTTGCGAGGAATTACACCCCGACACATTGATTGTTAGTCGAAATCGTTGTAAATCGAAACTCCAGTAAATAAATCATACCTACTGAACATCTTAATGCTGCGTAACCATAAACAGGTCTAGAATGCTTATATTAGCCTGCAGGCGAGAAGAAGCATTTGACATAAGGCTAATTTAATCTCTATGTAGTTTATCTAAGGAGTCAATCTGAGTATTTGTTGATGAACTCTTCCTGAGATAATCGCGGTTACGGTTAAGTTGCGCCAAAGTGTTTGGTTGGTAAAATTCATTATAGAGATTTGTCTTACAATAATTCCAACCGATAACAGATTTCTTAGTACGTAACTTATCACTAATTAGAGTATACTTATTAATCAAAC
Organism: Dolomedes plantarius; assembly: GCA_907164885.2. NCBI lineage: Eukaryota > Metazoa > Arthropoda > Arachnida > Araneae > Dolomedidae > Dolomedes > Dolomedes plantarius. Next base: position 183,901,439 of record OU015490.1, read on the forward strand.
TTATATTATCAACTCCGTTACTATCCCAAAAGTTTGTACCATAAATTATCCTCTTGAATCTTGCTACAATAGTCGGAAGTAGTTAGTGTCTGTATTCATCGGTTTGAATGAACTTAAAACTCACGACTTAGTTTTAAGTTTTTGTGACAAAATTTTACCCATCCTTAAAACATAACGATGTGGCTAAAATGGAAGAAACATTTAAGTTGCAAAAGTTCAAAAATTTCAGCCACATTTTTTTAGGATATTAAATTGCTGTATTTTATTCAAAACTATGAACTTGCATTTCTTCAGAATACCATATCCAATAATGACATTTAGGGAGTAGGTAGAGTCTCAATAATTCCACTACCGTCAGACCGAGTTTCGAAAATTCCGAAATGAATCGAACAACTCACCTGTTCTCCTTTATCACGCGCTCTTTAATCAGCAACAATGAAGTAAAATATGGGACCCTTCATAAACCAAATAAATTGCCAAATGATCTTGCCATCCTGTAACTAGCGACTTACTTGGCATGACTTTGTTCTCGATTAGTCTGTAGACGAATATTCAAACAGTTAATAATAAAACTACTTCTGTTTGTTTACTTATGGTCTGACTGTATAAAAAAACTTTCTCATACGGTAGTTACGGCGGCGGTAGAGGCTGCTTCTAGATGCGTTGAGCAGCTACCGGAATGTTTGTCCGCAATTTTTTTCCTAAACTGGTGAAAAGATACCGCTGAGGACGTTACTTTGTTCTGCCCAGGAACATTCGATATTTGAATATTTGAGGCTGCGTTCTATCTTTTGTTCTTATAGTCTTTGTTATGTTAGATATAGCCTCATTCTATTGATCCCTTACAGTTATTGCTATGAGGTTTTGGTTTTTATTCAAAGATATATGCTCAGCATATTTAAATATTTATAAAAAAATCGTAACGGATATTTTTATAGACAAAATAATTTAGAAGAAAATATTCAAATTAAATACAATGGTCAATGTATGCAATAAATTTGTATGTTTAATAACCATAAAACATACTATTTTGAATTAAATTCTTAAAAAAATTCCATCTCAATTTGTCTAGCGGTTAAATTTTATCTTTTACCGTATTTAAATATTTCTTTTATCAATTTATTTTGCTGTTATGCACGTGATGCAAAATTAATTTAAAGTATCACAAAAGGAAAAGAAACCACGTGATCAGTATTTAATAAATTAAATTTTTAAAATTAATCTTTAAAAATTCACCAACAATCAGAAAATTGAGGTAAAGATTCGAAAAAGATTTCATTTTAAAGGAATTTTTATGATCCTTCTCGTGATATAAATTTTATAACCCTCAGATTATTATTCAGATTATTATTTTAGATGTAAACTTTAAAGAATGTTACAAAAACAGCTTAAAAGTTTAATTTTAAAAAATCTAACGAGAATATTTCACAAAGCTTTCTTAGTGCACCCCTACACTATAAGAAGAATCGCCATGCAAAATTTCAGCCCTTTAGTTCCAGTGGTTTGGTCTGTGCGTTAACTGTCAGTCAGTCAGTTACGGAACTATTTTATGGATACGGATTATGATTATTCCAGCTTAAATAACCGTGGAAGCGAGAACATATCGATTTATAAAAGCATACCCATTTTGACGTCATCAAGTTTTCATATGTAACAGATGCAAAGATAGTTTGATCAATATGCATGAGGTCCTTCTATATTTCCCCCCCCCCAAAAAATATTACCCATTATTTTATTCGCATAACAAATAGCTTTAGTTGGTTTGAAGTTCAATTTTTTTTTTCCTGTGTGCTGTATTCTTCTTCACGGCTCACGAAGTTTCAAGGTTCTTTTTAAATAATTCTTCTTAGACTTGAAAAGTTTCAAACTAGTGTCGGAATACGTTTTAAACACGAAGAAAAAATTTGAAAATTGCATTAAGAATTAAGTTATGGTAGGGCTAGCGAGAAAAATAATGTTATGTAAATTATACGCATCTTGGTTTTTAAAAAAAAATTTAAACACTATTAAGTTTATTTAGATTACAACCATAACACTTTATCACTTTATGCAAATAAAAATGGGTAAACACATTATTACATTACTCGGGAATTGATTTTTTTTTAACGTTTGTTATTTGTTTAATCAGTAACTGTTGCTGTTAGCAATTACCTGCTTCTCAACTCCTAACTGACCTGCAAGAGGACAAGATTGCGTGATAAAAATTGTGATGACCATTAAATTAAAAACTCTAGTTTGTTGTTTAACTAGTAAGAACTACTTAACTCCATGGAGCGAACAGATTAGTCATTGGAGACTTAAAGGAGCGATACGACAAGAGTATAAAAGTGAAATCAACATGTTAACGAGGCTTTTTCCTCCTTTCCGCCATCAAGAGAGTAAGTTAGTGTAGAATGCAAGTTCCCCGATTTCGGTCGTAAAGGGTGTTTACATTCAACGTTGTTAGCTATGACGAAACTCTTCATGTGTCCCCCATGACAGTCTAGCCGAGTGTTTCTGATGTCAACATGTTTAAAATCTTTTGACGTCACCTTGATAAAAGAGGGGGTTTCTACAATACAAAATGGCAAGCCAAACTTTTTCTCCGTGGTTTCTTTTAATTATTTCATTTTATTTATATCTTTTATATAATTTTGTTTTAATATTTTTCAGTAAATCCGTTAACTTTTAAGTATAGAAATTAAGTAAATACTGCTCTTGTGTTTTTTTTCTGTTTTAAAATTGAATGAAGGCACTTTGTAATTTGTCTGTAGTTATGGGTGACGTTTATTCTTATCCACAGTCATATCTCGGTACTCGTCTTATCCACTATTCTTATCCACGTTTACTCTTATCCACACTCATACCTCGGTACTCGTCTTATCCACTATTCTTATCCAGGCTTATTATTATCCACAGTTATACCTCGGTACTGGTCTTATCCACTATTCTTATCCACGTTTATTCTTATCCACAGCCATACCTCGGTACTCGTCTTATCCACTATTCTTATCCACGTTTATTCTTATCCACATTCATAACTCGGTACTCGTCTGATTCGGTACTCGTCGCATTTCGACGGAAAAAAAATGATTCAGTACTCGTCAAATATTCTAAAACATGTATGAGAAAAGACGGGGCCTCCGCATTCTGTCTCTCCAGACGAAAAGAAAGACCGAAATATGTTGAATTACAAAATTTTCTTCAAAAGTATCACCCTGACAAAGCTCTAACAAACCGAAACGTGGACTTGTCTAAAGATCAAAAATTTCTCACTTCAGAAACTTTTTGAAACGCAGGCAGAAGCATACTCCTCTTGATAGGTTTGAAGTGAAACAACTTGATAGGTTTGAAGTCTACAACAGGAATCAGTGGTATTAAGATATAGAAAACAGAAAGAATCCCTGTGTAAGTGCCTGATGTTTTATTGGAAGGAGACTCCCCTTTCTAGCAATATCCCTTCTCCTTTACTTCGCCACTATCCCATTAGGCCATCAACTCATTTCAATACAGGTTGATCGAAGATAAATTTTATTTTATATTATCTAATTATTGTTTTAAATTTTATCTGTCTAGTTTAAAGATTTTGTATAAAAAAACAACCCCGTGAATTCATAAATAGCCCAGAAAATGTGAAATATCTTGTTTTCAAGAAAGAATTAATTCAATTTACCTTACTCCCTATGGGAAATATCCGTTCGGTACTCGCCGTTTTCGGTACCCGTAGTGTCTTCTGGAACCAATTAACGGCAAGTACCCAGGTACCACTGTACAGCCCAAAAATGTTTTTAAGGTTTTTTTTCCTATATTTTTGCCTTTCAATTCTCGCCACACTACTGTGGGAAGAGATCCAAGTTTTGCAGAGTATCTGGAAAAGAATCCATCCATTTTCATCTGGTCGGACTTGCCAAGTTTAAATTCATATCCAATTAATTCTTCATTAATTCGGACGAACGTAGTGAATCACTTCTAATGCCCAACGACCCATATTTTGTAGATAGTGTTGGGAATTTTGTAAATATTACATTATGTTTCATTAAAATGGCTTCTATGAAAGAGCTCCTATAGATATATATTTAACACGGGGGGTCTATGGTAATCTAGCCAAATATGAGAGTTATCACCAAATTGGCGATGGATTTGGTGACCTATTTTGGTCAATTTGGCAATATTATATATCTTATTTATGAGATTTATTATCTCTGATTTATGAGACAAAAGGAAAGGAAAAATAAAAACATTAGTTGGAAACTGAGTGAGTCCATTCAAAGCTCGGCTTTTAGCTAGTGTTATTATTAATATATTGTCAAATATTATATTTAATGATGTGATTAAAATATTATAGAAAATATAAAAGTAGTTTTTTGCCACCATGAGCTCCAAATTTAATTGGTAATTATTTCCTACAGGCTCAATATATGCTTCATAATCTTTCTTTCTAATAGTCGTATATCACTGTGTTATTGTTGTTCCTAATGCCACTTGGCCGGAAGTGCCTTAACAGGTCCATATAGGCTTCGGACTGAGTAGTGTGGTACCGGTTTATAATAGCACCACAAGGGTCGGAGTCCGTCTTGGCTAGGTATCACCACAATTTCGACCGAGCACCCCTAGGGGTGACATCTGGGGGATCGTGCATTTCCCACCCACTGACCTCAAAGAAAGACTTTCCAGTTTATGGATGTAACATGCTCATATCCGACCTACACACGAAGGTATTAACGGCACTTGTCGGGATTCGATCCGAGCATCCTCAGTATCGAAAGCCTACGCGCTACCGATAGGCTACTTCCGGCGTACATCACTGTAAAAACGGTCTATACCTGGATAAGGAATTGAACGCGCGTCTGCTTATATCAAGGCTCGTATGTTAGCAAGTTAAAATGTCGAAATTGTGAGGAACTATCCCTTTTAGAAATTCAACTTCTCAAACCGTATTCTTTAAATGTTAGAATTCATACCTTATTTATAAATGTTTAATTATTATGAGAAGCTCATAAACCATTCATCTCATAAAATCTTTTAAAAACACATTCTCGCGAGGTTAATTTCCGCTTAATTGTTTACTTGAATCATATTTTATGGTCATATATTGAAGCATATTGTCGTGTAGCCACTACGTCTAAACTAATTTATTTATTTGGGAGTGATTTAATTGGGGTAGTACATTTATTTATTTTATATAAAATGGGTAGTTGGGCGCGTTGTGTTTTGATATTTATTTTTAACCCAAAGCTCAAGACGTATTATGTCTAACGAACAGAGTGACAAAACCTAAACTCCTAAAGACTAGTAGATAACTTTTATCAGATCCACTGTAAGAATAAAGATGACTGACACCAATTTTATATTTACAAAAAAAAAACTTATTTATTTACAACATCGTCTATCTACAAGTTCACATAAAGAAACAAAATTAACTAAATCTTAATATTCAAACTATTCATATCAAAAAGTCCCTCATTATTTCTTCTAAAATCAAAATCTAAAACACGTACTTCAATATTTAAACTATACCTTTACGATTCAGGGAGCATAAGATTATTTATTCTACCGAAGACATTAAAATCCATCCTAAAGCTAAACTCTCAAAAACACACGCCACGATTCCGCACAACAACACTTAAATTCAAGGTTGGGTCTAAACGATACAAAATGATTTAAAACTCACTCAGTTTGATGCTAACTGGACTGGAACACGGGTGACGATCTTATCATCGGACTTGGTATCTCCTTTCTTTATCGGTGGAGGCAGCAACCAGATTTTTCTCAGCAACCAATAACTTCTCTCGAAAACGGGATTATGAAGCAAGCATACCGGGAAGAATCAACCGGATCTCCTATATGTCGTCACTCCATCGTGAAGGCGCAATTCTCTCTCCTCTCAAAAACGGGATCATGATGCAAGCATACAGGGAAGAATAAACCGGATCTCCTATATGTCGTCACTCCATCGTGAAGGCGCAATTCTCTCCTCTCTCGAAAACGGGATCATGATGCAAGCATACCGGGAAGAATCAACCAGATCTCCTATATGTCGTCACTCCATCGTGAAAGCGCAATTCTCTCCTCTCACGAAAACGGGATCATGATGCAAGCATACCGGGAAGAATCAACCGGTCTCGGACAGTTAATCGACAATCTCTCATCACCTGCGATGCTAAGCACCGGGGAAAGGGAAACCCGGGCCGCATGCACAAGTGACTCCTCGAAAAAACCTTAAGTCTTCAATTTATTCATTTTCTTCATAACGCCGTCCACGCCTCTTTAAAACACCTACAACCATTCACGAAAGCCCCAAAGACTCCACCATTCAGCTTCACTTTAACATTTATTGGATAACTTCTCCAAAAATCACGCCCTACAAAATGTCATCGCGGACCACACACTTCAACACCATGTGCTCTTTACCGCAGACCCCATGCAACGATCTCATAAAATTTGCTCACAATAGTCATTGTCGTAAAAAGTCAAAAAAGGCGCCAGATGCAAATTTTCGTCTACGACAACCAATACCCCCTACAGCGTCTAGGCCAATTACACTCGCTTTCCCCTAAAGACCGCGCTTCCTAACTAACATCAAAGAACATCAAAAGGCGGCTTTCTAATTACTTACAAACATGTGATAGAGAGCCTTCGAAAAACCTTAGCTTACTTACAAAATAAAATACATTTTTCTTTAAAATCGAAGGCGCTTCATCACACATATTTTATGGTCATATAAAAGTACCTTGAAGTAAATTAATAAATTATGGAATAAAATTTTATACGGGTAAAAATATTAAGTTCTAACACATTTTATGAATATTACAAATAATTAATTTCTTCTAATATTTTAATGCAAAAACTTTCCCTTAAAAATATTTTATTTATAAATGTAAAATTTTCTCCTTAAACATGAAAAAAACTCAACCCATAAAATATCTGTTTTTAAGGAATAAAAGTTTCGTGTCATGAAATTTTAAAAGGCCAAAAAAATATGCCTTAAATTAAAATAACGGGCTCTCAAGGAAAACTTTCTACTTACAAAATTGTAACACTCCAACACATTGTATTAATAGTACAAATGAATTTTTAAATATTTTCCTTTATTAAAAATGTTTCTTCCATTGTGTCGTAGCTCATTTTACTACTCAGAAAACCCTTTGAATTCTTTTTAATAGATCATTCATGGGGAAATTTTGAGTGTTTGGCTTTTGAGAAATATGTGTTTGCTGTGAAATAGAAGTTTGTTGAAAAGTTCAGTATGTCGTAGCAAAATAAAATGGAGTACCTATTTTTTTTTTGAAATATTTAACGAGATTTCCTTATATTCTATGTCTGTTAATATTAACTATCATTCAAAGTGCGAAAAATATTTTCTCCGGGTTTTAAACATGCATGATTAATAACATTGCTTCCAAGTCACATATTTTTATGCGCTTCTTTGTAATAAGTTTTTAAAGGTCACTTAGACCAGGGTTTCCCAAACTATGTATCCGCGGAACACTGGTGTTCCACGGAAAGTTAATGGGTGTTCCGCAAAAATCTGGAACTGTTTTATTTCCTGTAACTGCAACAAGGAATTCAAACATGTTTGACGGATTAACGCTCTAAAATGTCTAAAAAATTAAGTATTCGTGCATAATTACTACATACTAATTAAATGTTTTATTTTCTCCTTTTTAAAAATTTTTTGATTACGTGTTATTACATACCCTACAAAATAAGCAAGGTGTTCCGTTAAAATTTCAGGATTTACGAAGCGTTCCATCGCAGGCAAAGTTAGGGAAACCCTGATTTAGAGCATTCGTCGTAATACATTGCAATATTTCTTGAGTCATTCCATCCAATATTTATGAAATACAAACGAATATTCTTTCACTTTAAGTGTTATGTTTTATGAAAATTATGTTTGAAACATGTAGAAGGTTGTAACGACGCCTGCAATGGTCGGTTCGAATCTCGATGAGCACCCCTGAATGCATTCATGTCTACACCGGGTACGGGCACGTCAAATTTGTAGCCGGAAAGTCCTTCCGTGTAGTCGTAGGGGTTTGAAGGAGGTTGCGAGAGTCCACCAGATGTCGTTCCTGGGGGTTCTCACTCAAAATTGTGGTGGCATTCGGATAAGTCATATTACGATCTATGTGGTGCCATAAAGCCGGAGACACTTTCCTAGCCCCACAAGTCTTCTAAGGCCCTGGTCTTGAGTGTTCCAGCCTAGGGGGCATAAGAAACAACTAAAACTACTACGCCTGAAACGAATGGCACTCAAACCTACGCCTCCAAATCGCGATACAAGCCTTCTACCAACTTATTCATCCTGGCTATGTAAAGAACTCTAAAATTGTTAATAACCCTCCCCGTATTTTTGTACCAGAGACAAGGTATTCCGTTTTCCAGATACACTCATGGACAAAAAAATTAGCGCATCAAGAAATAATTGCGGAATCGTAACGAAACTTGCAATGAAGGTATATGTCGGGGAGATATGCAAATGATTAGAAAAGCAGCGTGATTGCGCATTACGTATAGCCGGTAGAGGACGTTGAACATCGTACTCTGTGGAGTATAAAACAGTTAACCAAAGCTTGCTTGAGTGTGCTGAATCATTTACAAAGGAAGAGCTGAGATAGACATGCCATTACGCCGTGTTCGAAGACAATATAAGCAGTTGTCGCAGTTTGAGAGGGGGAGAATCGTCGGGATGATGGAAGCTGGGTGGTCAGCTAGGCGAGTAGCTCGTCAATTAGGCCGCTCTGATTGTGTTGTGAGGAGGTGTTGGGACCAGTGGACCCGAGAGATGTCATGTACACGAAGACCAGGCTCAGGACGCCCTCGACAGACCAGTCGTCGAGAAGACCGCCACATCGTAAGAAATGCACGCGTACAGCCAACTGCTTCATCGGCCGCCATCCAGGCACAGGTAGCACCTTCACTAGGGGCCTCTGTGTCTTCTCGAACCATACGAAGGCGCCTGGCTGAAGGACAGTTGGTATCGCGGCGCCCATTACGTGTGCTGCCCTTGACGCCCACCCATCGACGCCTCCGTTTGGAGTTTTGCCGCGCACGAGGAAATTGGACTGCAGCGGAATGGAACCAGGTCGTCTTTAGCGACGAATCCAGATTCAATCTCGGCAGTGTTGACAATCGTGTTCGTGTGTGGAGAGCCCGTGGTGAACGCTTCAATCCTGCCTTTGTTGTACAGCGACACATCACCACCAGCTCCCACAGCTGGTGGTGACACTTTCTAGTGACACCAGCTCCCACAGCTGGTGTGATGGTATGGGGTGCCATTGCCTACAATACACGGCCACCCCTAGTATTGTTCCGTGGCACCATGACAGCCCAGCGGTATGTTCATGAAATCCTGCAACCACATGTGTTGCCACTCATGCAACGGCTCCCAGGAGCCATTTTTCAACAACACAATGCTCGGCCTCATACGGCAAGGGTGTCACAAGACTGTCTCCGCACTGTTACTACCCTTCCTTGGTCTGCCCGATCCCCAGATTTGTCTCCAATCGAGCATATCTGGGATCATTTGGGACGACGAGTTGGGCATCCCACGAGTTTGAACGAACTAGAGGCAACGTTACAGCAAATATGGAACGAAATGTCTCAAGACATCATACAGAACTTGTATGACTCAATGCCCGATCGTATCGCATCGTGCATTCGCGCTAGAGAGGGTCCAACGGGGTATTAACTCCTCCGTTCTTTTGCCTTTTTCTCTGAAATAAATTATCCTTTTTCTTTGATTTTCTTATCATTTACTTATATCAAAGTAGTCCTTACGTATGTAAAATTTCGTTTCATTTTGACGACTACTTCTTGGTGCGCTAATCTTTTTGTCCATGAGTGTATTTCATATTTTTATTAATTTAACAATCCTGACAAACGGTTTATAATCGTTCATCCAGAGGTTGGGTGTGACTGAGGCAAACATGACCTGTTATAATGGACCTGTTATAATGAGTTTTCTCCGCGGTCTTCCTTTACTTGATTTTGGTGCTCAATGTCGTATTATGCTATATCATAGTTAAAAAAATTCCCTTCATCATATATGAGCCGCTCAATTGCTAAATCGATTAAGTCCATAAAATAATAATTACAAGATAAAAAAACTTTTTATATACCATGATTTTAAATTTTCTGTTGAATCATATAAACTTGACAATTCTATGTATTAATAAATACTTTTTAAAAAATTTTGATGAATTATCCCATCAATGTGAAAGAAAATGATGTTAATTGAAAGTTAACTTGCGTTTAACTTTTCGTTCCCGTCCCGGCCGATAAATGGCTGCACCAGTCTACAAAACAAAATTAACTGAAAAAAAATTAAATTCTGCTTAAAGATGGCTAAAAGTATAAAATAATGCATTGTCATCGAGTTCTGAGCTATTCTAAAAGTTTCAAATGTCTAGCTAGTCGGGAAGTTAGTTAAAAATCAATTGCAAGATTTGTACCGGACAAACACACACACACACACACAAACAAACAAACAAAAAAGAGAGTTAATAAAAACATAGTATAAACTGAAGAAAAGTGGCAAAATAATATATATTGTTTTTTTACAATCCTCTGAAAGTATAAATTCAAATAGACATTGTAGAATGTATTTTTGCAGACGTAGCTTTTATGTGATTACATTTTGTTACGAATTATACGAATATATGATAATCTCGCCAAATATGAGAATTATCTCCAAATTGACAGTGAATTTGGTGACCAATTTTGGTTTCACACTTCTCAAGACTCGTTACCTTTAATGATTTATCCATTCTATGATCTGTGTGATTAATTCTTTGCGTGATTTTGTCTCATTTATTCGCGCATAGAATGTATAACTTTAAAAAAAATAAATAACAACTCTCAAAGTATAAAATTCTGTCATTCCAACTATATTAATTCTTTAAACTTATTTCGGTGGTTTATTTGCAGACGTTTCTTTCAACCCCTCAGGACATCTCAATATTTCAAATATGTCATGAAGAAATTATTTTTATCTCAAAATTGTATGTCATTTTAACTGAAAACTTTATCTAATTAACAGAGCAGACCACAGACTGGAATGACAGAAAAATAAATAAGTAAACAACGAATATTTTTCACCCTTTCAAGCAAAAAGAAAGGAAGAAATCACAATTTAACAAGCAGGGGGTTTACTGGGATTTTTATAGATTGCGTCATGTTGTCTCAAAGCAAATAGCATCGATATTCGTAATTTTAAAAGCTTTATCAGACAGGAACTACTCGTCTTAAAACAAACAATCTGCACTTCATTATAACTCATTTAGGATTATTTACTCCTTTAGAAAATTTTAAACATCTGGCTTCAAGGAAATTTATGAGTTTTTTTTCTCAAAAAGTAAATTAACTTTAAAAAAAAAAACTTCTATAAATATCACTTACAATACATTGTATAACTTATTCAAAAGATATTTGAATGCTTTTGTTGTTCTAAAATTTTTATCTGTTGTGTCTAGATCCCTATTCCGCCTCAGAAAACTTTATAAGTTCTTTCAGGTGGATTCTTTTTCAATTTCTAGTGTTTTTAACTTCACTTGGATATCTTTTTAACGCGAAGAAAAAGTTTGAAAGGCAAGCTGGCATTGTTGTCCAAAGATAGATTTTGAAAAGATCTTCTGCGTGTTAAATAAAGAAAACGGTGAATCATATTATGCAGACAGTTTTTCTGTATTGGGTAAACCATTTCAGAGTGTACATATGTGTTGTCATAATATTGCTTCCTGAAGGTACTTTATTTAAGAGTATCGTCTCACTACAGAATAAGTTTCTTTTTAATGCTGTAAAATAAACATTATTTATTTTTTCTGGGTCTCCACATTTAAATGACTTAAAGTAAACGAATTTAAATAACTAAAATTTAACATAAAAATAACCTTTCCTTACATAAGCATTATAATAAATCGCTGTTTATAGTTCCACCAAACAACAGACTGAAGTTTGGCACACTGATATGAACAACTGCATCCGGTTATTAAGGAGAGAGTTAAATAAAGGTTGCTGTGCTATACACTTTATTATGCTTTCTCCTCTATTTTTCCTCGTTGTTGTTACCGTCTCTTATGCCCCCTGGCTGGAACGTAGTTCCAGACTAGATCCATATAGGCTACAGACTGAAGTGTGCGACTCCGGTTTGAATAGAATCACAAAAGATCGGAGTCCATCTTAGCTTGTTGCCACCTTAATTTTGACCGAACAACCCCAGGGGTGATATCTGAGCGGATCGTTACCCTCTCCCATCCTCTCTGACCATCATAGAAGGACTTTCTGGTCTACGGATTTAACGTGCCCATATCCGGCCTAGACACAGAAGTATTTTATGGCGCGCGCTGGGATTCGATCCGAGCACCCTCAGCACCGAAAGCTAACACGTTACCACAAGGCCACCTCAAGCCCTCCTCATTGTTAATTATACTAAACGAAAGATGTGTTATTATGCTTTTGTATCAAGCTATAAGCCTTACGTATTAAGCTATACGTGAGGGTTCCTGCGTAAAGGTATCTAAGGGATATTACAGTGCATTTCTTTCTAGCGACGGGCGATAGCCGAACAGCTAGCATTCCGTCCCAAAGCATGTGGGTTCGACTCCCAATGCTGTGGCCGTTCGACAGTGTATTTAAATTGTAAGGCCCGCTCTGATTAACCTTTGTATAGCAATAGGTTGACTGTGGCGCTCTTAATCAACCAACCATTTCTGTCCATATATAGAACTTTACTCTAGATGATTCTAGTCCAGTGGTTCTTAGAGACGGAAATGGACCACTTCCGAAGAGGCAAAAATGAGATTAATTTTCTGAATAAACAAAGTATTTGTGATAAACAACCTTAATAAAAAATTTCATATAAATTTAATAACTATGACAAATTTAACATAAAAGTAAACTTAATAAGCATATGGAAACTTGAAAATAAATGTGGAAAAATTTGCTTTACTAGCTGCAAAATTGCTGCGACTTCGCGTGGTAGAAAATTTATTAGATATTTTTAAGCAAAAAAAAAAGAATTTTTTCGTACTCGAAATGTCGGGAAATAGAATAATTACAGGAATTTTTAGAACTATAAAAAATTATTTTCTTCCCGGTTTTATGAAATTGCTCAGTTCGGGGTCATTTTGAAACGATGAAACCAATTTTTTCTTATCACTTCTGACTTTGAAGACCACATCATGTGTTCTATCGGTTAAGTACCACTGTTTTAGCAGGTCTACATCGAATCGTTGACCGCTATAAGACACTTTCTCTCTTTTCCCATTTTTTCCTTCATTTAAAACACCACTGACTTGTCCAGGAATGTACCCCGAGACCTTCTGCTTTCCTGAGACGTGTTAGCTGTTGCATTACTAAGCCGTATCGTGATTATAAAGATGTCCACATGGTTGAAAGACTGTCAACCCTTGATAGACATCTATTTCGTTTTAGCATCATTTCTGTTAATCCGTTTTAGACACATTCTCCAGCACAGTCTTTTTTCAATAGGTCCTAATTCAAAAATCGATAGGTTCTAGTTCAAAACCGATCGTTTCACTCCTGTCTTTCCAGTTCATTTTACGTTGTATGCCTATCTTACAAATATCTTATGATCTTGTGACTTCTTTCTGTGAATTATTGGGACTGAATTGAAGTCTAGTGAAGAAGTAACATAAAAGACAATGGCACATTACTACTGTCTAAATGAAAACACTTTCGGTGAAATATACACTCTCGTGTAAGTGCTGAAAGGAATAAGAATGGGTGAAAGGTTCGTTTAAAGAGAAAAGATCAGCTGAAGAGGACGGGTTCAAATGTAACTGTGTATAGTGACACTTTAAAAGTAGAAAATGGTAGTAAAAGTTAATAATTGGTATCTATTTGGTTAGGGGATTACGACCCCTTTGGCAGATTTCTTGGGATTTAAAACATGTACTCTTTACCAGTACTTGTAATCCGATGAACGAATCCTTTGTGCTCCGACCCGAATAAAAATATTCAGGGTCAAACGATTTTTTTCCGAACCGGAACCAAAAAAATCTGATCTCTCGGAGAAAGTTCCTTTGCAGATTGAATCCAAAGGTCCGAAAATTTTTTTATCCTTCTGAATTTATCCGGCTCCGAAAAAAAAATCTCTCGGAGAAAAATTCGCTATATGAAGTTGTCTGCGGTAGGACGTCACGGAGAGATCGCTGGCTTCGCGGAGGTGACAGAGATCGTATTGCCCCAATTTCCTCGGGATTTTGAAAATCTCTCAAATTCTAGTATCTTTGCGACTCTGCGACACTCAACGCGTGAGGGGCACTTGGGAACGTCCCGAAAGATCCACCTTTCTTTGATCGGTTGCGGGAAAATAGATCATTTCGGTAATCTGATGCCACCGCTTTCACGATTAATTCGGAATTGACGCCAACACCATATTTTAGGCTTCCAGGGAAGAAATCTTTTGGAGAAATAAACCTTCAGTGGGAATTACAGGCGTCTATAGTGCTACTTATTGCCAATAAGGTGCCAGAAAAACGATAAACACGTTTGGCAGAAAATAGTACTCTGGGAGCAAAAAAAAATTAGGAAGGACTTTTATGAAGTCTTCAGAGGTATGACGTCATACGGCGAGATCGCTGATATTTTTAAATTCCACCAATTCGATAAGAACTTTTTATTTTGGTTCACATCCATTTCAAGCCCTGCACTTAACTTCGTAGGTTTGAATAAGATATAACAATTTATTAGTCATTACTGCTTGATTTGGGACATACTTATGTCCATACACATCCTTCAAACGACCATAAATTTTGGCTTCACTAATACCTACTACCAAGAAAATTTGATTAACCACCCGATGGTTCTTTTTAGACGATCTAATTCACGATCGTACGTAGTAGTAGTCATCTTGTTTAAACACGTTTAAGAAGCACACTGACATTTTTCGACGATCGAAGTTTATAATATACAATGTCATCTACGGCGCAAACGCCAAAGTCTTAGTGTTCAGCCACTGCCGCTCTATCAAAAGTTTCACTTTCATTTAGGTCACCCTTATACTATATTTTGAAGTTTTAATGAATTATATTTAGCTTTTGGAGAACTGATAGGTTTGAAAAAGGAGTTTCTTTCCCCGAAAAAATGAGCGAAAATTTTCCCAACGGATATTATTTGAAAACGTAAGATGCATTATTAAACAGTCTTTCATTACACAGAGGATTTACGGCTGTACATTCATGTCATCTATTGAAGTATTTTCTACTTGGATTAGTCTGAGTCCAGTTTTGAATAGTTCAAAACTTTGAAGAGTCTTTTTATGGGCTGATAATTCGGCAAATAATCCTAAAAAAATCGGTCCCTTTATACAAAATGCGCCTTTCTCTCTCCTGGAAAAAGATATTTCCAAAAGCTTTTCATGTCATGTTTAACACCTTTAATAACACAAAGTTTTTTCGTGCTCTTTTGTTACTTTATTATTTCATCTCTAGACCAAAAACAATGCGCTTCAGTAGAGAAATTTCAGAATTTCCTTTTAATACCAAATGTGTGCTTTTAAAAATCTTTTTTAATATGAAAATATATTTTGTAAGTTACCCTATATACCATCTTCGATTTTTTTAATGAAAACTTTTTCTGGTATTTACGATTTACGTAAAAATAAGTTGTATAATGTTGTATACATTCATAATGTTAAATATATTGTTATTCAATATAAGTTGTCGAATAAACCATTTAATGAAATTCCTAGAACGCGCATCCAAAATGTAAATGTACCTAAGCACAGAAAGTAATCATAGTTTGTAAATTTTAAATTTTACGCTTTTTAGTTCTATATCATAATAGAGGGATTTAAACATACAACTTTAATTGGTCTCTCGTCTTTTATTTGATCTCCAAATGCACGAGTTATAAAAAATCCGCAGGGGAGTTGTGATAATAGAAAGCAGGTAGAAACTGTATTTGATTATCAGATTAAATTTAAACGCCTTATAATGGATGTAATTACAGAAATGTATTTTTATAATTACGGAATGATGACGTGAATGTGAAAATTGTGTTAGAGATTCATGAAGCCAAAATAAAGATGTATTTTCTTGCCTAAGAGAACCTTCATTAAAACATTTTAACTATTTCGACGTAATTTATATAACTTATAAATTTCTGAAAGCATTTATACCGTCTGACACTATACTATGCATTAGAGCTGTCTACCTTGTCTTATATTCAGCAGAGGTATATGTAAGTCAGTCAACTGCAGAACCTGACCTAGTATTCACTGGAGTCGGAAAAATATACCGTTCTTCATTGATCATTAGGTCAACGGAGAAATTTATATATATATATATATATATATATATATATATATATATATATATATATATATATGTGTGTGTGTGTGTGTGTGTGTGTGTATATATATATATATATATAGCGGGTGGGCAAAAAGTCCGTAAAAACTTTAAAAATTCATAAAAACCGGAAAAATAACCAAAATAAAAAAAACGCTTGCAGGGTTAGCATCGCTAAGTCACGGGATTTTTTTAAGACAGGAAAAAAGACTCACAAAACAGCGGACAAGTGGCGCTGACGTACACAAGTCAAAAAAAGATATGCAAATAACGAAAATAATACAGTGATTTCCGCTTATAAGAATCACGTTTGTTATTACTGTTTTTGATTCTTATAAGCGGTTGATTCTTATAACCGAAATTTAGGTTTTTGGACTGGAACACACACACCTATATATACATATATTAGATAATTTACCATAAAATACTCTTTAATTTACATTAACTATCTTTTATTAAAAATTTTTTTATAGTTTTAAAAATAAAACTTAATTTTTAGACCTATAAGTAGATACACATGATTATAGTAAGAGAAGAAAAAAATACAATATTTGTTACATGTTACAACATACCTGCTTAACAGTTTAAAATTTCAACTACAGGAAGGGAGCAAGAAAAAGTTTTCTACTGTAGTTTGACGTAATGAAGTTTTCAGAAGGCTGTTTATACCTCTTTCAATACTTATAGTCTCAGACGAAGATTTACTCGGACGGGTAAAGTTGCCCCCGGGTCAAGCTAATAGGACAGTGTTGTGGTAAAGCGTTTAAGGGGAAACGATTATGTTATGTCTAATAAAGAAAGGGGTGAATTTTACGACTATATTCCATCCCATCTTATCAATCTTTCTTTAAAAAAAAGAACGAACTTCGTGCCTTTTGACGGTTTAAGTAGGTTTTTTGGAAAAATGGAAGTAAAGCGAAGAGTGTAAACTGATTCTTAAAACCGGTGGATTGATTCTTTAAAGCGAAAATTTTAACATGGAAATAATTCATTTGTTTTTGTTTTCGCGATATTGATTCTTATAAACGGTTGATTCTTATAACCAGTGATCACTATAAGCGGTGGTTACTGTACTTCTAAATCATTTATTACAGCAGTAGGTGTTCCACATGACCCCCAACACAGGTGATAATACATTGCAGGCGAGTCTCAAATCCAGCAACGGCAGAATGCAGCAAGTCCGAATATATACATGACACCTCTCGGCGGATCGCATCTTTCAGTTCCAAAAGATTGGACGTACCAGATTGATACACCAGGGATGATACACCCGTTGACTTGTGTACGTCAGCACCAACTGTCAGCTGTTTTTTGAGTTATTTTTTTTCCTATCTTAAAAAAATCCCGTGACCTAGCGATGCTAACTCTGCCAACGTTTTTTTCCTTTGGTTATTTTTCTGGTTTTTATGAATTTTTAAACTTTTTATTTACTTTTTGCTCACCCGGTATATATATATATATATATACTATATATATATATATATATATATATATATATATATATATATATATATATATATATATATATATATATATATATATATATATATAAATATATACAGGATATATATATATATATATATACATACAGGATATATATACATATATATGTATACATGTAATATCTCTGACAGGACAACACATATCATCAGGAATAATCCAGGGGGGTAGTCGTACGGATCATTCGGCAATAGAAGTGGTTGAGCGCAGGCAGGCGACATGGAAGTCAGTTTAAACCAACGTCTGAAAGGAAGAGGCGGCTCGGTCGTTTATAAGTGTGATTATTTATCAGATGACACAATTGCTGGGCATCGTTCAAAGTTGATTATGCTTGATACTTAGACACAGGTTTACACAGTTAAATAGTCAAGTTCTCCGGAAATCGCCGGAGTCATCACACACAAGACAAATGGACGCAGCTCTCCCGATTTTTACATCCTAACAGCACCGTGGCAGACACACAAAAAGATCCAGAGAACGTTATCTGCGAATGGGGGTGCGGTGACGTTAAGACTTTTAATTGGTCAATTCACGACATCTGACCTTAATACGTCAGATGGGGTGATCTGTGTCGTGGGTTACGACATATCAAAAGGTAGAAAAGAGCAGACAAACCAATTAAGGTGAACAAACGGGATGGAAAATGAAAGAGTGAAATGACGCCAGCCGATACAAAAAGAATGACGTTTGGATACGATATGTTAGAAGTTCGAAAAGTGCAGACAAGCCAATTAAATCGAACAAACGGGGGTAAAATGAGAGAGTGAAATGACGCCAGCCGATACAAAAAACCGGATGAAGGATAAGCAATAGAAAAGGAACAGTTAAAGGACGAAACAGCGAGGGGGCTACATGACGGGGACATTGAGATGATAAGGGGATTGTTGTTAAATAGGAGACGACCCCACACATAGGAGATGTTCTGGGAAAACATGATCCCTATAAAGCCAGGGGAGAGTCGAAGGCTGAATTATTTTAATATGAAACGCCCCTCACTCTTAATGGTCTAGAGAGAAGATTTAGGGGGTGAAAATTAGCGAATCGAAGTGGAAGTGAGAGAAAGGATTGAACATGAGTGACGAAGGAAATAAAAAGGGCGGAGCGTTGAGAAGAAGATAAAAATAGAGAGAGTGAGAATATTAAAAAAAAGGGAATCTATGATTAGATTTGGAGCTGAGACTCAGCACACTGATATGAAGTGGTAGCCTCCTAAGAGAGAAGTTCTCGAAAGAATATATGCGAGTTTGCGCCCAGACTCAGCGCATCGCTATAATCCGGCCAGCCAACGAGGAGCGGAAATAGATGAGAGCCCGAACCTAAAAGATTGCCGGACCTCTGCAATCCAATGATGAGAAAGGGATAGATGACGTCGGAGCCGAAAAAGATTCCCTGCCCTCTGCAAGCAATCAGGGGGTTAAGAGTTCAATCTCCTCCGTGACGATAATTGACCGGAGGAAACCATGGCCTGTCTTCACAGCCCGCTAATCGCCCGACCTCGTCCCGCGTCGTCCAACGAGAATTGATGAATGCATCACCGGAGTGAATTACATCCGAAAAAGATACCCTAACCGATGCTAGATGATATGTCAGCAAGTGCTCCCTCTACAATCTGCAGAAATGGAGGTAACCTTTAACTACCTATTGCCAAAGAGTCAATAAATCCCCGAGTCATACAATATAGGCTAAAATTAAGAAATAACGAATTGCATACTGAGAATAATAGCAAATTAAATTAATGAAGTGATATAATTGAATAATCAATTTGATAGTAAGTGTTTGTTCTTGATGTTAATAATTATCAGTAATATAAGTTAATGTATAATCATATATGTGTTTATGTTAATAAATCACTGTATTATTTAGAATTCAGAGTAATGGTATCATATCCTATCACTATACTAAATCATGACCACCCCAATTAACTCCATGACAATCTGTGTTGGAAACTTGTGGAACTTTCCAGGTAATATAACTGTTATATAAGCTGTTGGGCGCGCGTGGCTTTAGGGGGAAATCTAATAGATTATTTCGGTATATATATATATATATATATATATATATATATATATATATATATATATATATATATATATATATATATTCATTCCAATAGGGCAGGCCCTCGACACTTGAAGACATACGCTATCAACACTTCGAAATCTTGTCGGCTATTATGGGAACATCATTTTGGTTTCATAACAGTGCTTCCGCGCTTGAGGTAACTTAGTGTTGGCGCGTCGGATTTCGGTGCTGTGGGTCCTCGGATAGAATCCCGACAAGCGCCATTAAAAACCTCCTTGTCTAGGTCGGCCATGGGCATGTTAAATCCCTAGACCGGAAAGTCGTTCTATGAGGTCAGAAAAGGGGGAAGAGGTTATGATCCCCCAAGTTCTCACCCTTGGGGTCACTCGGTCAAAATTGAGGTGGCACCTGGCTAAATCGGACTCCGTCCCTTGTGGTGCCATTATATAAACCAGAGCCGCACCCTTCCGACCGCTACCCTTTTTTGAACCGGTATGGAATATTTCCGGCCAGGGGGGCATTAGAAACAACAACAATAATACTGCTTTCTATAAGGAGACAACACGGAAACGCCCAAGACTTACTCGGGAAGCTTTTAGATAAGACCTTTTTTTACGAGGGCATAAGCCCTCACAAAACAAGCGTTGTAGCTAAGCAGCAAACATATCCCAAGATTTTTCTACTCGCAGCTAAATTTGTATCCGAAGTTTCATGCCCCTTAAGGCTGCTGCATACAAAGAACAAGAATCATAGCTCGGATATTCACTTTTTGACACCCGTGGCAGGCATATTCGAGTTTGACAGTAAAGAGAATTCCACCACCCTTAAGACTGACATTTTGAAGAAATTTAACGAGTTTGTCTCCAGACGGGATAAAAACTCTCTGATATTCTTCCGTTTCAATTTTCCTTTAACCTTTTCAGATACAGAAATATAAAAGTGGTATTTTCAATAGCCTTTCTGCATATTTCTATGTTTTGTTTTGTTTTTAACTTCTCCTTCAAGGGAAATGTTATCCGGGAAAGGTATGGAGGAACATTTCTGAGAATAAACTTTAAGTAAAAAGCTTACTTAACCTTGAACATCCACCCCCGCAAAAAAGAGAAAATTTTTAAGAGAAATGGGAAAGACATGTCGAAATCAGGATATACAAAATTATCTGTAAAGTTTTGCAGAAATTCAGAACTGTAGAAATATCATTTTTAACTAATACATCATTAAAATCTTACTTTAACAAAACTTTAATTAAAATCTTAATCAAAGTTAGAGACTAATCTCGAAGTTTATTAATAAGAAATTAAAAATACGGGGAATTTAGACACCAATATTTTATAACATAGAAATATCGGAAAATACCAATGATTATAAAAATTCATCTTTAATTAAATTGAGCTCTAATTTAATTAGAAGCAAATACCCACGCGAACCCAATTCAATACATTTTTTTCATTTTGAAAAATAAAGATATAAAACAAAACAATTCTTTAAAATGTACAAATACAGCGCTGAACAATTGTTGTCAATTTATCAAATGATTTATTAAGCGGAAAAGCTGACATTTCATTACAAAAACATCCTGTTCATAAAGAAACACCTCCCGCACACCATGTAACGAGCGAGTACGGTTACAGTTAGGGATTGTAGAACGGGGTATCCAAAGATAATTAATGGAACCGAATACGCGGTACTAATGGTCGTAGAACCAAGTATTCGAAAGTAATCAATCTTTGGTTCAAATACTAACAATTTAATAGAGACAAACAGTTTTACCATGCATTACAATTTATCACTGTCTTGATCTTTGGAACCCTTTGTCTTAAGCGCATGAGAAGAAATATATATACACTCATGGACAAAAAAATTAGCGCACCAAGAAGGAGTCGTCAAAATGAAACGAAATTTTACATACGTAATGACTACTTTGATATAAGTAAATGATAAGAAAGTCAAAGAAAAAGGATAATTTATTTCAGAGAAAAAGGCAAAAGAACGGAGGAGTTAATACTCCGTTGGACCCCCTCTAGCGCGAATGCACGATGCAATACGATCGGCCATTGAGTCATACAAGTTCTGTATGATGTCTTGAGACATTTCGTTCCATATTTGCTGTAACCTTGCCTCTAGTTCGTTCAAACTCGTGGGATGCCCAACTCGTCATCCCAAATGATCCCAGATATGCTCGATTGGAGACAAATCTGGGGATCGGGCAGGCCAAGGAAGGGTAGTAACAGTGCGGAGACAGTCTTGTGACACCCTTGCCGTATGAGGCCGAGCATTGACTTGTTGAAAAATAGCTCCTGGGAGCCGTTGCATGAGTGGCAACACATGTAGTTGCAGGATTTCATGAACATACCGCTGGGCTGCCATGGTGCCAGGGAACAATACTAGGGGTAACCGTGTATTGTAGGCAATGGCACCCCATACCATCACACCAACTGTGGGAGCGATGTGTCTCTGTACAGCAAAGGCAGGATTGAAGCGTTCACCACGGGCTCTCCACACACGAACACGATTGTCATCACTGCCGAGATTGAATCTGGATTCGTCGCTAAAGACGACCTGGTTCCATTCCGCTGCAGTCCAGTTTCCTCGTGCGCGGCAAAACTCCAAACGGAGGCGTCGATGGGTGGGCGTGAAGGGCGGCACACGTAATGGGCGCCGCTATACCAACTGTCCTTCAGCCAGGCGCCTTCGTATGGTTCGAGAAGACACAGAGGCCCCTAGTGAAGGTGCTACCTGTGTCTGGATGGCGGCCGATGAAACAGTTGGCTGTACGCGTGCATTTCTTACGATGTGGCGGTTTCTCGACGACTGGTCTGTCGAGGGCGTCCTGAGCCTGGTCTTCGTGTACATGACATCTCTCGGGTCCACTGGTCCCAACACCTCCTCACAACACAATCAGAGCGGCCTAATTGACGAGCTACTTGCCTAGCTGACCACCCAGCTTCCATCATCCCGACGATTCTCCCCCTCTCAAACTGCGACAACTGCTTATATTGTCTTCGAACATGGCGTAATGGCATGTCTATCTCAGCTCTTCCTTTCTAAATGATTCAGCACACTCAAACAAGCTTTGGTTACCTGTTTTATACTCCACAGAGTACGATGTCCAACGCCCTCTACCGGCTATACGTAATGCGCAATCACGCTGCATTTCTAATCATATGCATATCTCCCCGACATGTACCTTCATTGCAAGTTTCGTTACGATCCCGCAATTATTTCTTGGTGCGCTAATTTTTTTGTCCATGAGTATATATATATATATATATATATATATATATATATATATATATATATATATATATATATTCGGAATTTGAATCGAGCACTTTCAGTACCGAATGTACTAATCACTAGGATGTTTGGGGCTTGATAATAAAATGTGCGTGGTTTTAAGCGAAGATAATTCATTGAAATTCATTTCCATCGTATATCTTTTACATAAAAATCATACTATAATTGTATCTGAAAATGTCAGTAAAAACTATGTTTCGGAGCCATATAATATGAATTTCTTCTGCTTTCATAAATACATACATTAAGCGCATAAAAATTTATTTATACGGATGAATGTATACTTGAAATTTATTCTCTGTTCACTCACGTCGTAATAAATGGAGAAATCATTCATTTTTTCCTGAAATAGGAAGTAAGAAAAATCTGTTTATCAAACCATAGTTTTTTTATGCCATGAAAAACTACAGAAGAATTCAAAAAAAGATTTCGACAATCAGCACAACGATTGGATGTGAAATTTCCAGAAACGTTTGCTCCAGTCAAACATGGTTGATGGCGTGGTACCCCGCCTGCAGCTAAGAGTTCTCCGAAAAGCCGTGAGAATACGGTTATGGGACTAGTAGTGAGTCTCTGCTGCTGCAAACATTCTGTGGCATTTCGCTCCAGGGTACAAACGTCTAGAGGATTGCACTTAAGAAAAAAGAGATGGAAATCGTTCGTGTATTTGTCTTAAAAGCCTGGATAGAAGATGATAGAAACGTCTGGGGGCAGTTTGAAATAAAACATATGGATATAAGTACATAGTTGTATGAATAACTTAAGAAGAATACAATTCAGAATAAGACTGATATATTTACTTCAGATAGACATTTTTAAAGCATTGTAATTTTAAGATAGTCACCCCTATTAGCTAATTACGCGTTTTTCTCCATCAAAATCTTATCTCTGTGTTGTATTTTTGGGTATGGCAGAGGAACGAATCTAGCTTTTATTATGGCTCCACCCTTGGAGTTTGCTCAAGGCTCTCTTAGGTGTTTAATTAAAAATTAAAAACTTCTAAGTACTACTTCACTTACTTTAGAATTCCCACGCTGCTTGAGATTTAGACTAAGTAGCAGAAATTCAGAGGCCGTATAGATGTTTTATATACAAGGTGAGCCATTAATTTCTAGGATAGATCTAATAGCTCCAGAAAATATTACATGAAATACACATACATGCCCGTTGTGTACATACCCATTTAATATGTTTCGAAGTAACTCCCACCTGCCATAATGCACTTCTGTGCTCGGCTGTAAAAGTTTCAGAAACAACTTTTAAAGTCATCTTTCGGAATGCTCTTTAATGTGGTCGTCACCATTTTCTTGATGGCTTCGACATCCTCAAATCTTCTTCCTCTCAGCAAATTGGCCCAGCATGAGGTCGTGGAGATGCAGCATCCTCCATACTCTCCGAACTTAGCACCGGCAGACTTTTTGTGGTTTCCAAAACTAAAATATTTGCTGAAGGGAACAAGATTTGAGAATGTCAAAGCCATTAAGAAAACGGTGATGACCACATTAAAGAGCATTCCGAAAGAGGACTTCAAAAGTTGTTTCCGAAACTTTTACAGTCGACAGCAGAAGTGCATTAAGGCAGGTGGGAGTTACTTCGAAACACATTAAATGGGTATGAATTTCATGTAATATTTTTTGGAGTTATTAGATCAGTCCTGGAAATTAATGGCCGCACCTTCTCTTTATATACATACATACATATATATATATATGGCTATGTTTGGAAATCAATCCATGCAAATTACAGGCAACATACACAAGCAAGGGACAGGGAACAATAAAAGAAAGAACAAGAACAAGAAAATAAATACAATGCTTATCAGTGAATAGAGGTGGTCACTTTTGGGTGTAAAAAGTCATAGAGAGTTCATCTTGTTTCTAGCGGCCCAATGTAGTTTGGAAAAGTCACCACTTGTTTGGGCCTCTGGGTCGAGTCCTGGGCAAGATAGCAGATGTTCTGCATTCATATTGCCTGTTTTACAGATCTGGCATTCACTTGTGATTAGTATGCAGATTCGATTTAAATGTTCTGCCAAGCAATCGTGTCCAGTGTTTAGTGTAAAGTTTGCCACTGATTCCATACGTGATGGCCGGATAGATGTAAAATTAGAATTCCTGACAGGAAAGAGACGTTTGTTTGCAAAGTCGTTCTTATTCTGAGCAGGGTCCTCAAGCAATTGTTAATTGGGATATGTAACAGAAAAATGAAAAGGAATGTTGTTAAATTAAGAACTGAAGTCAACAATATAGATCCGTCCGCAAGGCACATAAAGGTGTTTTTTCTCCTAAAGGTGTTTTTCTCCTTTCAGTGCTTCCAAAGCATCAGAAAGGGCCCGATATATTAACTAAGGGCCTGTTCACATAGAATCCGCCAGCTTCAGCGTTACTGTTATTGATATATTTTGACCAATCACAGGCCTTAACAATTTCGTTGCTAATCGCTTGAAGGTTTGTAATTGATAAAATATATTTCAATACGCGTAACGATGACGCTGACGGATTCTATATGAATAGACCCTTAAGATGTCCAGGGTTCAATCCCCCCAAGTGCATAAGCGGCCACCACAGTTTAAACCAAACACCCTCGTGGGTGACATCTAGGAAGCTCGTGCCCACTTTCATGAAAACACAAAGCCTCACATGACCACTGACAATATTCACACTATTCCGAACTTGATATTTCAGATCTTACAGCATCCCCCCTACAGCGCTGATCTGACTCCTTAAGGATTTCATATGTTCGGACAAGGGTTATAAAGTGATGACCTGGTTAATCCTTCAGCGGGCGCGCCCTTGTACAAAGTACAACATTTCCTTAATTTTGAAGGGTTTGCTTTTACATGTAAGGTTTGAATATTATATTTATAGCTACACCCTTTCTAATGCAGATCTCATTTTCTGACCCTTGTATTCCTTTCCATTCATTGTTAATCGTGATTTAACCGTGGTAAACTGGCGATTATATACTGGATTACAACTCGACAAAAACAGGAGTTGATGTAGTTGATCAAATGTGCAGTGATTACACGGTATCCCGCATATCACGAATATGGACAATCTCATTTTTTTTAGGTTTTTGGACATAATAGAAATCAATTTGTAAGTTGTCCTTAGATCCAATAAACCGGACAGTTTTGAAATAATGCGACTGTATCTGCATTCTTTGGCCTTTAATTATTAATATATTTCAATATTATCAGCATTTTATATCTTGTCATAAAACGCAGAATTATTATTTTAAATTTTAAAAAAAATTATTACAAAAGGAGCAATCAAGGTTGAAAGAGACGTTGCACTTTGTGCCACGCGCACCTGCTGGTGTTCCAAAAATTGGCGCGCTCGCTGAACGGTTAAAGAAGCAGTGCATTACTGGCTCAAAGCCCAACAAAAGCATTTTTTTACGAAAAAATAAAGAATTTGGTGCAATGATCTAAGAAGTGTATTGAAAGGACGATTGATTACGTAAAATGACATTTTTAGTTGTATAAAGTATTCAATTTGCTGTTATTTGTTTTAAACACCCTAGCATATTTTAAAATATAAAATTTTCTCTGTACATTTCAATTTTTTTTATATCTCGTAAAGTATAAGTTCAATGATACCCGAAATTTCTTAAACATTTTTCCTTGGTAGTCCTCTAAAAAACATCAGAAATTATAGGAAACTTGAAACGCAATTAAAACACGACAGTATTCATAAACTCTCCCAAAGTGTTCAACGTCGATAAATTTGAAATTTCCAAATCCCCCCCACACCCATTCTTTTGCGCAATACGAGAGGTTTAAACAGCATAGCTTAAATTCCTCTCTCTCGTCAGACATTCGATCTCTCACTTCAAGAGCCATAAAGATTCATTAAGCGTCAAACGACCCGATACCTCGACTTCTAACAAGTAAGCCAAAATTGCATTTAAAATTCAGATTGCACTGGGACCTCTGAAATTGGTGCAATTACTAGAAAATTTCACTATTAGCTGAATCTCGGGATTAATTTGTAAATTCCATCAGAGCAAGGATAAATAATTTCGGGATAATTGTGTGCAGCTGTCAAAGCGAATAAAACCGTCTGTTGAATTAGTTTCGGGGAATTCTTTGAATCATATTTAACTTGAATTTGGAATACGAATGGGTTTTTTTCTTTTGACAATTATTTAATAAAAGAAAAAAATTGAAGTATACATTACACTAACTTGTGACTAGAGTATAAATAATAGTTAAGCAGTAGAATATACAGCTCATTGGTTTCGGTTCTCTAATGAATATTTTCGTCTCAGAATAACAACACGGGATAAGCTTGGGAAGACAACTCAAGGTAGTACATAAAGCTCCAAATATTTGTACCTTTCGTTAGTTTTTACTAAATAAAAGATTACGTGCATATGCATACACGCTAATGCATTAGTATATCTGGACATTTTTTTTCCCTCTTAGAACATATAAATGCCGAAAAGATCAAAAATTTTAGGGAAGTTGAATATTTCATGGATTTTTCCAAATCCGGATTATATTTTTGTCTGTATGTAGGGAATAAGTGAAAATTTTAAATTTTTGGACACTGTACTATATATATATATATATATGTATATATATATAGGTGGTTATTAAAATAATGGAAACACCAAGGAATAACATTAAATACTTTATTAGTATGCAGTAGAAACGTTTCTGGCATGTAATACAGTCTGAATTCGCCTAGGAACAGATTTGTACAAGACATGAATAGTGGTTAAGGGAGTATTATACGGCCCGTAATGGAAATATTCGTGAAAGTTAATGTAGAGTTGGTGTTGGTGAATATCGATACTTGGATCTGTTAAATAAAACAATTCACAATGTTTCGATGATATTGAAGTCGGGGGACTGTGGCGATTAGGTAACATGATTGTCTCTGTTTTCACGCTTCTCAAGCCACAATATGGCAGGTCCGGCTGCATGGACAGGAGCTTTATCATCCTGGGAAACACCCTCTCCAACGGGGAACAATGTTTCCATCATAGGATGAACCTGGTTGGCAAAAAGTTCGACATAGTCCTTCCCAGTGTATCTCCCTTTTGGGGTTACAATGCGACTTGCTGAAAACCATGAGTTAGCAACTCAAACCATGCCAGATCCGTCTTTATGATTGACAGTTTGTACGAGACAGTCGGGATGATATATTTATTTGGTTGTTTTCCAGTAGTGCGCACGTCTTCTTGTGAGGACCAATAGAACCAATGATTATTCTGACCACACGAAATTCTTTCACATATCACTTGAGTAGGATTTGTGCTCGTGGCACCATCGGGGAAGACGTTTTGCATTCAGATCTGTTACAAGTGACTTGGGTATTGTTACTAATCCGTAAATGTTTTTTTGCGAAGTTCCCTCCTACCATAATGGCTGATGCGGGAACCTGTAGATGCAGATCGAGTTCTATGGTCAATTTGGTTGCAGTTGTTTTATTTTCACAAGTCAAAATCCGCTTCAATATTCGTCCGTCTCTTTCACTCAGCTCTCCCTTTCTTCCACTATTCTGTTTCGCAGACGATGTTTATAAGTGCATTCTGTATGATGTCATGACATTCGATGCCATAGTTCTAGAAACACCCCAAACCCACGTGGTTGCCGCAAGAGATATTCCCATTTGACGCGCTCCAACAAATTACCCTCTTTGCAAGTTCTGTAAGATTTAACATCTTGCGTTATCCCTCCAAAACTACGATGCCCATACCTTCATTACTGCTACCTTGACAGTAAATTAATATAAATACTATATTTTATAGAAAATACCGGGTGCCATACTTGTATTTTAAGAAATACGAAGAACCTTTCTGAACACCACTAATATTTATAGGTGCTTCCATTATTTTGATAACCACCTGTATATATATATATATATATATATATATATATATATATATATATATATATATATATATCACAACTTGCCACCTTTAGTATCCTTGGCACTAGGCTTTGTGATTGGATAAAGCGTTCAGATGACGTTAAGCGTTAAAGATCTGTGTGTGTGGCGGTCACGCGAAGAAGATGAAATCATCATGTAGATTTTCATGCAAATTCCTAGCGTGATCGCCTGCGGATGTGCGAGCTTCCCCAGAGCGACATATAAGCGGGCTCCACTCGACTCTAGCAGGGAGAGAGAGCAGTGATCCGCCTGGCCGCACGCTCACAACGTAGTGTTCCCGTCGAGCTCTTCGTGTGCTCAAGCTGCAGGATATTTCTGGTGGTTATCGTCAATGGCTGTAGCACCGGATTCTTCAACTTCACCGACTAAAGAGTGTTCCCGTGTACCAGTGTGTGTCTCACCATTGATAAGCTGTACCCTAAGATCGCCTCACAGGACTCTTGTGCTGCCAGTCGTAATATTAATTTTATTGTGTTATTAGTATCGGTAGTTATATTATTTATTGATGTTTTTAATTGTAAGCGCAATAGTAGTTATTGCAATATTGCTAGTTTTCAATGGTTTTATTATATTCCAGTGATTGTGAACAGGGTTCATCAATAAACTGTATTGCATCGTTTAACAAGTCTACTGTATTTACAGATACATTGTAAACAGCCCACGAGAGTGGGGATATGTGGTAGGTGTTTTGGGAAAACAATAACCTTCTGTAAATATCTAGCTGTAAATATTTCTAAGTTAAAATATTATATACCGGCACCTCCACACTGGTGACCCGGAATTCTGTTTACAGTATTATTTAATTAATACATATTGCTCTCTTTACTCGTTTTTGAATGTTTTATGTAACTACCAGTAGATTTATACTGAAAATTAGTGTATGAATTATGCCAACCACAGTATGCTCAGGCATGCAATAACTGCTCTGGAAACTCGCTATAGGTGCACTGGCACTCTCCCAGGTTGAGATTCTAACCTAATTCTCACTAGCTGAATATCTGTTCCTACTGCATTAACAGGAAAAAACTGCCCAGCTAGCCATCTGTAGTCATAATGACTGACGATAAAACCGAGGTCCGAGGGTCAGGTGTTTCCGATATAGCACGAGTTGCATTCAAACCACCGCCATTCTGGGATACAAATCCACGAGTTTGGTTTTTACAACTCGAATCTCAATTCAAGTTAGCTGGTATAACAGCCGACGAAACTAAATTTCACTCGGTTATTTCGGCAGTTGATACAAAGACTCTAAGTAGAGTGTCAGATATTGCAGAGGAACCCCCGTCAGACAACTTGTACGGCACGTTAAAGCAGCGTATACTTGATTTGTATTCCAGGTCAGACGCAGCCAGACTTAGACTTCTCTTTCAAGACATACAATTGGGAGATAGGACGCCTTCCCAGCTCCTACAAGAAATGAGGAATTTAGCTGAAGGAGATATTAAGGACGACGTTTTAAAGAGTCTGTGGTTACAGCGCCTTCCGCTGAACACACAACAGATCCTGTCCATTTCTAACGATCCCCTGCCAAACCTCGCGAAAATCGCTGATAAAATTATGGAAATTTCCCCCATAACACCCACGGTTACAGCCGTAGCACAGTCAAGTGAGTGGAATTCTATTAAAACTGAATTGTCTAACATTAAGAAAACTCTTAAGTCTCTACAAGAACGCAGAGATAGACAAAGTCGCTTCAGATCAAACTCTGGATCTCGAAACCGTCTCAGGTCGAATTCAGAATCTCGTAAAAATGCTAATAGATTATGTTGGTATCATCACAGGTTTGCAGATAAAGCTAAGAGGTGTACAAAGCCATGCAGTTTCCAGGGAAACGACTAGGCACGTCGGTTTTGACGGCAACTGACGTGGCGACTCATCATAGCCGTCTCTTTGTTTTTGATAAGATTTCCAAGCAGAAATTTTTGGTTGATTCAGGTGCAATAGTGTCTTGTTATCCCAGGACGTTCGTATCTTGGTCCAGACAACAACCAGAGTGTCTGTACGCTGCAAATGGATCGGAAGTTCCTACTTTCGGTACAATACAACTAAAACTTGACTTAGGTTTGAAAAAGGAAATTTTATGGATGTTTGTGATCGCTGATGTTACAACACCTATTTTGGGAGCTGATTTCTTGGAAAGTTTTGCCCTACTATTAGACGTTAAAAATCGTAGACTGATTGAACAACGTGCGACCTCAGCTATTCATTGTTCTTCACGGGTAGATGCATATTTAACCCCCATCAGTACTAGTACACCTTTTTACAGTGTAATTATGAAATTTCCTCGAATTTTAAGTCCCAATCTTAATAGGCACAAGCTAACAACTACAGTAGTTCACACTATCGAAACTAAGGGTCCTCCAGTATTCGCAAAAGCTAGGAGGCTGAATCCTGAAAAGCTAAAAGCTTTGAAGAATGAATTCCAGGAATTGCTCCAGCAGGATATTATTCGACCTTCCAAAAGCCCTTGGTCGAGTCCAATACACATCGTGACGAAAGCAGATGGCAAGTTTCGAATCTGCGGAGACTACCGCAGGCTTAATGCCGTAACGGTACCTGACAGATACAGCATCCCTCATCTGCATGATTTTACTGCGGAACTGAATGGTAAGACAATTTTTTCTAAAATTGACCTTAAAAAGGCTTATCATCAAATTAAGATTGATGACGCAGACGTTCAAAAAACCACGGTCATTACACCCATCGGACTTTATGAATACAATTACATGTGTTTCGGGTTAAGAAACGCCGCTCAGACATTCCAGAGATACATAGACAACGTTTTACGTGGTCTCACTTGCTGTTTTGCGTATATAGACGACATTTTAGTCGCCTCAACTGATGAGACAGCACACAAACAGGACTTAGCTCAAGTTTTTGAAAGGTTAGATAATCATGGCTTAGTCATTAATCATGCTAAATGTATTTTTGGTTCAAAGGAATTACAATTTTTAGGATTTCTGGTTACCGCGAAAGGAATTTCTCCAGCGCCAGACAAGATTAAGCATATAGCTGAATATACCTTGCCGAAAACGGTAGATAGTTTACGTCGTTTTTTAGCCATGATAAATTTTTATCACAGATTTTTTAGGCACGCAGCCGAAATTCAGGCTGAGTTATACCAGATGGTAAAAGGAAAGCCTAAAAAGGACAAATCTATTTTACAGTGGAGCGATGACACTCGAGAAGCATTTTCACAATGCTTAGACGTTCTACAAAAAGAAGTCAGGCTAGCTCATCCAGCAGCTAACGCCAAACTCTCTCTTATGGTTGACGCCTCTGACATTGCGATTGGAGCAGAGCTTCATCAAACAATAGATGGTACAGCAAGTCCCTTAGGATTTTTCTCCCGTCGACTTACGCCTACCGAAAAACGGTATAGTACATACGACAGAGAACTTCTATCCATCTACTCCGCTGTCAGGCACTTTAGGCACTTGATTGAAGGATCCCAATGCGTGATTTTTACGGATCATAAACCATTGTGCTACGCATTTCAGCAACACAGTGATCGTTGCAATCCCCGTCAAATCCGCCACCTTGAATTCATTTCGCAATTCTCGACGGACATACGTTATATCAAAGGAAACCAAAATGTGGTCGCCGATGCTATGTCTCGAGTCGACGCGATTAGACTAGGGTGCAAGATAGATTTACAGGAGTTAGCATCTGCACAAGCTGTTGACGCGGAATTACAAGAACTATTAAAAGGTAAAACAGGTTTAGAAATTAAGCAGATTCAATTAGAGACAGGTTCTCCCAAAATTTACTGCGACATTTCTACAGGTCACATTAGGCTATACCTACCAGACGAATTCCGTAAGGAAGCTTTCGCACAGGTACACAATATCTCTCATCCAGGTACTAAAGGTACAGCGAAGTTAATCCGAGAACGTTTTGTTTGGCCTAGACTGGAGGCTAACTGCAAAGAATGGGTCACAAGTTGCATTCAGTGCCAGAAATCGAAGATTTCGAGACATACCAAGTCTCCACTGGCTACATTTAAATGCCCTGACACTAGGTTCTCGGAAGTTCAGCTCGATATTGTTGGCCCACTGCCACCTTCCAGAGGATTTCAGTACTTGCTAACTTGTATTGACAGGTTTACTAGATGGCCGGAGGCTTATCCAATTCCGGATCAAACAGCTGAAAGCGTCGCGGAAGCGTTTTACACGGGATGGATTGCACGGTTCGGCGTGCCTGTTACAATCATTACTGATCAAGGCCGACAGTTCGAAAGTGAACTCTTTTTCACTTTAACAAAATTATTAGGAATAGAGCGCAGGAGAACATGTGCGTACAACCCCCGCGCAAATGGTCTAGTGGAAAGATTTCATAGACACTTAAAGCAGACATTAACGTGTATTTTAAAAGCTTCCCAATTCTGGGTTGAAAAGTTACCATTAGCTTTACTCGGTATCAGAGCTAGCCTCAAAGAGGACATAACGGCATCGACAGCCGAAATGGTGTATGGCTCACCATTAAGATTACCCGGAGATTTTTTTTGTGACTCAAAAGATAGTCACGCGTTTACACGTTTTGAATTTTTAAAACGTTTGAAATCCCATATGAAAGAGCTGCGGCCAATTCCCACATCTAATCATTCGATAGGTAAAGTTTTTTTGCATAAAGAATTAATGCAAACCCCTTTTGTATTCGTTAGAATAGATTCGGTACGTAAACCATTAACCCAGCCATACGACGGCCCTTACAAAGTCATTTCTAGACACCCGAAACACTTCACATTAAGCATAGCAGGTCAAAAGAAATGCATTGCAATTGATCGACTCAAAGCAGCATTTTTTCAAGACCAGCCAGTTTCGGAAGTTGTTGCGAAAGACGTAGGCCAAACCCCAACTGTCGTCACACGTTCGGGACGCAGGGTTGGGTTCGTGGTACCGTACCAAGCCTAGGGTCTTGGCACTTGCGGGGGAGTGTGTGGCGGTCACGCGAAGAAGATGAAATCATCATGTAGATTTTCATGCAAATTCCTAGCGTGATCGCCTGCGCATGTGCGAGCTTCCCCAGAGCGACATATAAGCGGGCTCCACTCGACTCTAGCAGGGAGAGAGAGCAGTGATCCGCCTGGCCGCACGCTCACAACATAGTGTTCCCGTCGAGCTCTTCGTGTGCTCAAGCTGCAGGATATTTCTGGTGGTTATCGTCAATGGCTGTAGCACCGGATTCTTCAACTTCACCGACTAAAGAGTGTTCCCGTGTACCAGTGTGTGTCTCACCATTGATAAGCTGTACCCTAAGATCGCCTCACAGGACTCTTGTGCTGCCAGTCGTAATATTAATTTTATTGTGTTATTAGTATCGGTAGTTATATTATTTATTGATGTTTTTAATTGTAAGCGCAATAGTAGTTATTGCAATATTGCTAGTTTTCAATGGTTTTATTATATTCCAGTGATTGTGAACAGGGTTCATCAATAAACTGTATTGCATTGTTTAACAAGTCTACTGTATTTACAGATACATTGTAAACAGCCCACGAGAGTGGGGATATGTGGTAGGTGTTTTCGGAAAACAATAACCTTCTGTAAATATCTAGCTATAAATATTCCTAAGTTAAAATATTATATACCGGCACCTCCACAAGAGAGTCAGAACAACGTCGTACGATATAAGTGTTGGGTGAACTGTTATCCGCCGCTTTGGGATTTTGTAAATATGTATATAGCTATGCTTAATCAAGAAATAATAAATGTGTTTAATTAATGACATTACTTGTGGTGTCAATGCCTCATTCTGATTTAAGAGCAAGTTAACCGAATGGCACCACACATATATATATATATATATGTGTGTGTGTGTGTGTGTCAAGGAATTAATAGTAAGGAATAGGTTAATTAAGGTTATTAGGTTAATTGGTAGAAATTAAAGGATATTAGCGCGGAATTATCTTTAAAATATAGTGATATGGGGAAGAAGAGGGTTTTAGTTCTTGGAGTAATCAATCGATGACGTTACTTGTCTGCGAATTACGATAAACCAGAGCGGGAAGGAGAACTGAGAATTTGTCGGAGAGAATGACGTAGAAGCTATTTTTTAGGAATCCCGGGGACTTCGGGCTGGGTGTTTTTTCAAGTCAACAAAAGAAAATTCTAGGGAGTTCGATTCCTTGAATCAGGTTTTTTCTTGGTGGTTCTCCGAACAAAGGAATTGAGTTAGTTGGCAAAAATATTTCGATGGGGAAGGATGCTACAGCTCACGGGAAAAAGTTGGACGGAATGGTCTCGCCAACTCGTTTGGAGCTCTGGTTCGACAAAGGCTTAATAAAGATGTTTTATGGAAATAATTCGTCTTCTCTTCTAATTATCGACCACAACTGACTGCGACACCATTAATCTAAAGTAATTAAAGAACAACCTTGTTATATATATATATATACGATAGGTGGCGTAGTGGTTAAAAGCTTCAAACAGCCACACCACAGGTCCAGGATTCGACCGTACGACTGAGCAAGGTCGACTCATACTTTCATCCCTTGCGTGAGTCGATAAAATGAGGACCAAGCATGCTTGGGAACTAACTCTGGGGTCTAATTCGCGACAGGTTGACCACCTGCCCGAGACATATGCTGGCACCCCAAGCCCACGGTCAAGATAGCGGTGATGGGCACGATAGGCTTTGGTCCACAATGGGCTCTTGCACCACTGGTTATATATTGTGGGAAATTGTTATGCTATATGGCGCTGCCACTCTATAGTTTTGTAACCCCACTCGGACATTCAGATGCGACGCAGATTCGAAGCAAAACGCGGTAGCAAGAATTAGCACCGCACTGTACTGTACTCAAAGGCATGCGTGTAAATATTATATATAATAAAGGCGTATTATGTGCGAACCCGTTATCAGAAATTATTGTGTAATTAAGGGAAGTATTGACAAGAACCAAGTAAATACTGAACCACCAGCATCCCCCATATAAGTTGGAGCATCGGACCAAGAATTTGTTAATATTACCTTTCTTTTGGATACACAGATTAGATACCCATTACGGGTAAAAATTTTGATTGAAGATCATCGGGTAAGTGAATTTATTTCTGTTTTCTGAAATTTGTAGAAGTATAAAGATGAGTACAGAAGATTCGCTAAAACGTAACAAAACGAAAAGGGGAACAATTAGAAGTTTAATTACTAAATTAATTAAGAAAATTGATGATGAAATAAATAAACAAGATTCAAACCCAGAAGTTGTTCAAGATTCCCTCGATGTTCTTTTAGAACACAAAACTGCATTAACTGGTTTGGATGAGATCATTGAAAACCAAACTGAAACTAAAGATTTACAATCGGAAATAGAATATTCGGTTGAATATAATCAGTCAATTGTGCTCTGTAGATCGAGTGCAAATAGGTACTTGTGTAAATTAAATAAAGATTCGATTTCAAATCAATGTAATACAGAACTAAATCGATCTAGTACAGAAACAATAGGTGATACAAAATTGAAAACTAATACGAAATTACCTCGTATATCCCTAAATAATTTTACAGGCGACATATGTAAATTTCAAGAGTTTTGGCCTCAATATAAAGTCGCAATTCACGAAAACGAAACACTTCAGGATATAGAAAAATTTAACTATCTTAAAACTTTGCTTAGCGATTCAGCGGCTACCGCCATAAGTGGTCTGCCCTTAACTGCTGAAAACTATAAAACGGTGGTCGATATTATAATTAACCGTTATGGGAAAAGAGACGTGTTAATTTCGTCACACACCAACCGTCTTCTAAATTTAGAGCCTGTGCGTAGATCAAACGATGTAACTGCATTAAGAAAATTATACGATGAAATATCTGTACAAATACGAAGTCTTGAATCCCTAGAAATTAAGTCTGACTCGTACAATTGTTTATTGTTGCCTATATTGTACAAATGTATTCCAAATGATCTTGTCTTGCAATTCCATAGGGAGCAAAGTGATAAAAAAGAAACGAATGTAACCGACTTACTAAATTACCTTAAAAAGGAAACAGAAGCGCGCGAAAAATCTCTAAATGTAACAACTTGTAACTTCGAAAGCACAAAGCCTTTTGAAAATAGAACTAAACAAAACTTTCCGACGAAATATTCTTATCAGGTAAAAAATAAGACCCCATCTGCATTTACTTTAAATACTGTAACAGTAAATCATTGTGCATTTTGTAGCGAAAAACATGAATCTGAAAATTGTAACTTAAATTTAGAGCAGAGGAAGGATTCCTTACGTAAGCAAGCGAAATGTTTCAAATGCTATAAACCATTCCATCGTGCAAACCAGTGCCGTTCGACCCATATTCAATGTACTAATTGCCTGTCAAAGAGGCACCAAAAATCCTTATGCGAGAAAAATATGCAGACAAAACATCCAGTTAAACCTTCCACGAGCGAGAAACAAGTGATTGTTTCGTCTCTGATTCATCAACCACATAATAAAAACAAGTGCGAAACCGGCGACTCTTATGTTTACTTTCAAACGATACGTTGTAAGCTTGTCGGCAGAAACGAAATTGTTAATGTTCGCTTATTGCTCGATTCCGCCGCTCAACGGAGCTTCATAAACAAAACTGTTTCACGTAAATTGGAATTGGAGGTGACAGGTCATGAGTCACTCAGAATTCACACTTTTGCAGGTGGTTCAAACCCACCAGTGAGCTCTCAAAATCGAGTACGTGTGTTATTGAAAGATACGAATTCGGATTATATGTTTAGTCTAGAAGCTTTAGAATCAGAAAGCATTTCTCCGGATATAATAGGAGTGCCTAACGTTGAATTGCGCGCTGAAATAAAAAAATTGGGGATTGATTTGTCAGATGTTTCTGATGAATTAAACGAAGATGGAAATAAAATAGACTTATTAGTAGGTAGTGATTATTATTGGTCAATTATGACAGGAAAAATTAAACGTCTTTCACCAACTGTTGTTTTGAAAGAAACAAAATTTGGATGGACACTTCACGGAAGATTTTCTAATGAAATTAATTCGAGTAATTTAGTGGGAGCAATGTATGTTTCTATTTGGGAGGAAAATAACGATGATGATAAAGCATCGATTGAACTCAAAAGGTTTTGGGAACTTGAATCATTAGGAATTAGGGATGAACCCATAGACATAAAAGCATGCGATAAACAAACCTTAGAAGAATTTAAAAGAAATATTAAATTTGAGAATGATAGATATGAAGTCAAGTTACCTATGAGATTCGGTGCAATTGATCTTCCAAATAATTATGATCTTGCAAAAAGGAGATTTGAATTTTTAGTTAAAAGATTTCGAAATAACCCTACTTTATTTAAAGATTACAAAGCTGTCATTGAAGATTATCTGTCATCAGGAATAGTAGAGATAGTTGAACCCCAGGATGTAAACTCAACTAATGGCAATTTAACCTACTATTTACCCCATCACCCGGTAATTCGAAAAGATAAACAAACTACGAAACTGCGCATTGTTTTTTGATGCTTCGGCACATTCTCCTTCTCAGTTATCTCTAAATGATGTACTTCTTCCAGGTCCAAATTTAAATTCAGATTTATTTGATTTAATTTTGCAATTCAGGAGTAATAATATAGCAGTAGTGGCAGATATAGAAAAGGCATTTCTACAAATAAGCCTTGCAGAAAGTGATAGAGATTTGACCCGATTTTTGTGGATTGATCAACTTCCACAAAATGCAGATTCTCCGTTGGAATGTGTAATAATGAAAATGACGCGTGTATTATTTGGTGTGACATCTAGTCCGTTTCTGTTAGGAGCTGTAATTAAACACCATGTAAAAGAGTTCGAAAGTCAATATCCCGAAACTTGCTCTGTAATCAATAATTCAATGTATGTAGATGATTTGTTGTTAGGTGCATCTACAGTGGAAGAGGCATTAAAGCTATCAAAATAGTCATTCGACATTTTTCTAAAAGCTAACATGTCCCTACGCAAATGGCAAAGTAATTCTCCTCTTATAAAGGAATATTTACGAACATCAAATTTGGATGTATGTCTCGACACATCACTTAGTGCAACCCCATTTAAAATTTTGGGATTAATATGGGATACCAATAAAGATATTTTCAGATTAGATAATCACAATCTTTCGGAATTTGTTAATTGTCAGAAAAAAACTAAAAGAACCGTAATTCGTGCGGCTGGGAGAATTTTTGATCCAGTTGGATTCCTAACTCCGTTTACAGTCATTATAAAAATTATTTTCCAGTCATTGTGGGAACAGGGTATCGATTGGGACCAAAATTTGCCAGAAAATCTAGAGACCAAATGGGATAGCTGATGTGCACAACTTCCACACCTTTGTAAGATAGAAATACCCAGGTACTATTTCCGAGATTTACAGGGCACTTATGACAACGTAGAAATTCACTGTTTTAGTGATGCAAGCGAGAAGGCCTTTGGTGCTGTGATTTTTCTTAGATTCGAAAAGGATAACGATGTGAAGACAAGCTTTGTTACTTCAAAAGGCAGACTAGCTCCAATAAAACGTTTGTCATTACCAAGATTAGAACTTATGGGTGCCTTGATTGGCGCTAGGCTGATCAACCGTGTACTGTCAATCCTTAAGTTTAGTGTTAAAAAACAATATTTGTGGACAGATTCGAACATTGTTCTTCACTGGGTTAAGAGCTCCTCTAGTACATGGAAACCCTTCGTGAGTAACAGGATTGTTGAAATCCAAACTCTAACTAACCCAAAAGACTGGAGACATTGTCCTGGTCGTGATAATCCTGCTGATAGACTTACAAGAGGACTCAATCTTACGGACCTCGAAAATGATAAGTTATGGTGGTCTGGTCCTCTATGGCTGATTAAAGATATTGAATTTTGGCCCAGAGAAGCAAAAGAAGCAGAAGACGAATTTAAGCAGGAAGAAGCTAGAAAGATAATTTCTCAGAATTTTTGTACATCAGATTCTCAAGAACAATTTATAGAGATGGAGAGTTTTAGTTCGTTACTGAAGATAACTAGAATAGTAGCATGGATAAAAAGGTTCATATTTAACTCAAGAAATTCGACTAAACGTGAAGGAACCTTATCAGCTAAAGAAATGAAAGAAGCCGAAGAGTTCATGATAAAAGAAGTGCAAATGAAAGTTTATAAAGAAGAAATTGATTCCTTAAAAGATAATGAGCACGTTAAGAAAAATTCAGAAATTTACAGTTTATACCCATATTTAGATGACAATAATTTAATACGAATAGTAAGTAGACTCAATCAAGGTAATTTTAGTCCGAGTGTGATAAATCCAATTCTATTACCTAGAAATGAAAGATTCACAGAATTGTTGATTATGCGAGAACATCAAAAAATGATGCATAGCGGAGTTACTTTGACCCTAACAAAAATAAGAAAACGATTTTGGATTCCGCAAGGACGACAATTTGTCAGAAAAATCATCGGAAAATGTCTACTTTGTAAGAAATATAATGGAAAACCATCCAACCAATTAACAGGTCAACTCCCAAGGGACAGAATAACAGAATCACCACCATTCAGCGTAATCGGGTTAGATTTTGCACGGCCGATTTTCATAAGAAGAGACAAAAATGATACCTCAAAATCATACATCGTATTATTCACCTGCGCCACAACCAGAGCTGTCCATTTAGAACTGTCAACAGACATGACCACAAAATCCTTTCTTTTGGCCTTTCGGCGATTTCTGTCAAGGCGTGGCACTTGTAAGGTAACATACTCAGATAATGCTAAAAGTTTCAAGGCTGCGGATAAAGAGCTTCAAAATTTTCATAAGATCATAAAAGAGCGCGAACTACAAGATTTCATTTCCAGCCAAGGTGTGAAATGGAAGTTCATCGTGGAACGTGCCCCATGGTGGGGAGGCTTCTACGAGAGAATGGTAAAATGTGTAAAAGACCCATTGCGGAAGATTTTGGGACGATCTCTTCTTTCATTTGAGGAAGTAACGACAATTTTAACGGAAATTGAAGCCGTTCTCAATATGCGACCTCTGACTTACACAACCAGTGAATTTGAAGAACCTGAGCCCCTCACACCTGCTCATTTCCTCCATTTCGGTAGACAGGACAAATGTGACGTAGACCGAAATCACAAACCCTAAGGAAGATGTTTTAATTGAACCAGTGAAGTCCTAAAACCAGTGAAACCGAGACCAAAGACCGTAAAGATATTCTTCATGTTTCTTATAAAGATGATGTTTATAAGGATCCTAGCTGTTGGCCTTTCGTACCATCTGACAAAATTAAATTAACTTTAGTAGAGGTAGGCCCTACCCAACTTACAGAAGCGGATGTAAACTTTCCTTTAAATAATGATAACAGAGATTTCTCATCTATTTATTATAAAAAAAAATTAAGTAACGGAGAATTAATTCCAAGAGTTGGGTAGTGTATTCTAATTGAAAGATTGTGTATTTTGTTTTCCTTGCAAATTATTTAAAACTTTTTCTAGTGCCTTTGTTAGGGATATAACGATTGGAGACATTTGACTCGACTCAGATTATAGAACGTCATGAAACATCAAAAAGTCACATTTATAATACAAAATCTTGGATTGATTTAAATAAATCAATTTCTTCTAAAACAACTACTGATTCTGTAAATGAGAAATTAATAAATATGGATAAAGATAGATGGGTTTCCGTGTTAAAAATTTAAATTTATACTGTTAAATTCTTAGCCAGTCAAAATTTGAGTCTTAGAGGCAAAAATAATAAGTTATACGAGCCACAAAATGGAAACTTTTTAAAATTAATTGAAACAATTGTAAAGTTTAATGATACTATATCAGACCACCTCACTGGAATTAGCAGAAATCCATCAAATATGCCTCATTATTTAGGTGTTCATATTCAAAATGAACTTATTTCCCTTTTAGGACAAAACATAAGACATGAAATAATATCGCTCTTAAAAGTTAGTAAATATCATTCTATAATTTTAGATTCCACCCTTGATCTAAGTCACCAAGACCAAAGTACTGTTGTAGTATTTGTTCTATTAAATAATAAATCAAAGCAAATAGAAATTAGGGAGAATTTTTGGGGATTTATTTCAATATCAGATTCGACAGGACAGGGTTTAACTAATTTTTTTATTAGATTTTTTGGAGACTCACAACATTTGTTCGGGGGATTTAAAGGGGTAGGGTTATGATAATGGTGCGAATATGAAGGGTCGCAATAATGGTTTACAAAAAAAATGTTCTTGACTTAAACCCTAGAGCTTTTTATGTCCCTTGTGAGGCCCATAGTTTAAATTTAGTTGTTAATGACGCTGTAAAAGCGCCTTTAGAAATTACAAGCTTTTTTGTAATTGTACAGGAGCTATACGTTTTCTTCTCCGCATCGACTAAACGTTGGAAGGTCTTAAAATATGAAATCCCAACTTTAACACTTAAACCCCTTTCAGATACTAGATGGGAAAGCAGAAAAGTTCTTAGATACAATCTAACAAAAATATATGATGCTTTATATACCCTCTATTCTGATAATACTAGAGACTCTGAAACTAGAAACATGGCAAATTCATTACTTTTGAAAATGAAGTCGTTTAAATTTATTTGTTCCATTATTACATGGTATAATGTGTTAACAAAAATTAATATCGTAAGTAAAGCTATGCAGGAATCAGATGCTATACTACAAAATATTATTTTAATGTTAGTGCAACCAAAACATATTTATATATTACATAAACTGAATTTATAATATATTCTGTAATCCGTTGTTTCATTTAAGGTAAAAATATTTCAGAGAAATTTCAATTAATCTATACGGTATAATGGAGGGGGGCGCTAAATTATTCTCGCACACGGGCGGCAGCTACCCTAGAAACGGCCCTGAGCAGCAACCTCGTTTCTTTAGAATTCGTCGTTTTTGTATATCAGGAACGACTTCACAAAAATGGGATTTACGTTCGTTTGACCAACAAAAAAAACGCAGCAAGGTTTGGTCATGGTGTTTAATGCGTGTGCAGATTTAAATATCTTTTTAGCACGAAAATTTCTGTTTGGATTTATGCTACTATTTTTATATACAGGTTCAGGATACATATTACAGTTCGAGTTTATTAGCATCACGGTTTCCCTGAATTGCACTTCTGTTTTCAAAAACTGGATAAGTTCAGATATATCAATTTCTTCCTGATTTTTGCGTTCTTTGCTAAACTCTAGCGCTATATCATTAGGGAGTAGTTTTATTAAAATTGGAAACAATAAATGATCGTAAGAGCCAGAAGCAACTCCCAACGACTCCAAACTTCTTATTTGGATTTCAAGCTCATCGTAAAATTTTCGGAATTCTTTTATGTTACAGGAATTTCGTAAGGGTTCTAAATTTAACAATTTAATCATTAATGAATTAATGACGAGTCTCTTCTTCCAAATCTGGATTCTAGTAATTTTACTGCAGAATCATAATTTTCATTTATTAAAGAAAATCCGCTAACACTTTTTAAGGCTGTTCCACCGAGAAACGTTTTCAGATAATTAAACTTGTCTATTTTTGATAATTTCGTGTTATTGTGGATTGCACTTTCGAATTGTTGCCAAAATTCTAGCCAATGGCTTGAGTCACCGAAAAATTTGTCTATAGTAAGCTTAGGCAACTTAACGACATTTGAATCAAAACTCTGAGAATTTACCAATACATCGCTATTGGTCGGATCGCTATTATTGTTTATACCAGACGCATTACCTTCATTCGAAGCAATTTCTTTATTCGATATTTCACTTAATTTGTTTTTTAGCTTTCTTTTAAAAGCAATAATTTTAATGGTATATTCATCACAAGAAAGTATTTCTGTTTCGATTTCTTTAACTGTCAAATATTGTTCAATTTCTCTATCAATAGTCTTCAATTCTTTTGACTTTTCGTCTAATTCATCATACAAGGTTTCGATATCAGTTTTATCAATATCTTCTGCTAATTTAGCAGGAATAGAATTTAACAGTCTAGTTGTTAAGTTCCTCAAAACGGAACGCTTCTTCTTAATTATTTCTAACTTTTCAGCCATTTCGAGTAAATTAGAAACTTCAATAAATCGTCAAAGAATATTTAAATATCTCTCACCTGAATCATATAAAGTTCTGCTTATCCCGGGTTCGTGCAACAATGAAGGCGGGTCGAGTTTCTCCTTAATCCACAAGATTTCGTGAAGTGGTCGAGTAAATTTCAAGTAAAACAGTTCAAACTTAAATGAAGAATCCGAGGTGGGAGAGCTAACAAATGTATTTATTTATTTACAACTATTTACAAATAGAACTCAATTCAAGAGCAGCGAGTTTCTCATTATCACGTGAGAGTCGAATGTCCGAGTGACAAACTGTAGGACGTTACAAAGTTTCTTCTCTCGCGCGCAAAGCGCCCTCTATATTGGTGGGTCCAAACAGACATCATTTTATGTCTACTTTCAAAAACCACTATGCATATATAGACTAAAATATAATATAATATATGATCTATATCTAAGCACAATATATCGCAAATTTGCTCGCCGTCACCCGACATGCGATCTATCGTGAGAGGAATTGTAAAGACTTGTCAATAAGCGCATGACTTACCGCAATATATCCCAATAGAATCGTGGATATTACGTTTGGAATTCTAGCTCAGGTGTAACACTTAAATGGGCCTCATTAAATTAAGCAACGAACAGAGTTGCATTTGGTATGTGATAAATCTTCGCCGTCAACAAACTGGATAAATCGAAGAATAGTTACTATGCTATTAAAGCATCCATTGGTATGTTTGCGGTCGGGGGTTGTCTCATGTTTATTTATTTTTTCTCGCCCGAATATTTCCTCAATTATTAATTTTTATTTTTTTTTCTTTAAGATATTGTACGGGCCCGGGTCTTCCAAGTGGTTAACGCGTCGGAATTCGGTACTGAGGAAGCTCGTTTCGAACCCTGACAAGCCGCACTGAATGATCTCGTGTCTAAGCCGGGTTAAATCTGTAGCAGTAATGTCCCTCTGTGGGGTGTGGGGG
Organism: Dolomedes plantarius; assembly: GCA_907164885.2. NCBI lineage: Eukaryota > Metazoa > Arthropoda > Arachnida > Araneae > Dolomedidae > Dolomedes > Dolomedes plantarius. The sequence goes on from OU015490.1 coordinate 183,946,419, forward strand.
GGGGAAGAAATGAACCCGCGAGATTTGGGGATGCTCGTTCATAATTGAGGTGCCACCGGGCAAAATGTAGTGCGTGTATGAGTTTATTGTGTATGTGACAGTTTGAAATATATAATATGAACAAATAATAATGCAATTTGTAGATATACAGTCGAACCCCGTTATAGCAAACCCGGTATATAACGAACTCATGGTTACAACGAACGAAAATTTTGGTCCCGTCGTTTTCCTATTATACGTAGTTTAATTAGTATTGTGTCAGTTTAATGTAATCGATTTTAGTCGATTTAATTCATTAATTATCATTTTTAATAGATTTTATCAATTTTAATACATCATTATTGAATACACGTTGCAACTAATTACTTATACATTTTGTGAGCTCTAGAATTTTTCTTAATGGTTCGGATTTAGCGAACCACTGGATAAAGGGAACAAAACCTTTGGTCCCTTGAAGTTCGTTATAACGGGGTTCGACTGTATATATATTGGAGATCATCGTAATATCTTTAATATTAGTATTTATTTGTTCGAATTGCTTCCACTTTCATTAACATTCTAAAAAATTCTCTCGGCCTCAAAATCTATTGCTTTTCTTTTCTTACCCCTTTTGGGCTCGTATTATGTCTTGACATTTTTCTTAAAGTTTTTTTCATTTTAAATGCAACCAAATTTGTTTTCTTACAGATTCATTTGCTACGTCTGTCCCTATTTTTAGAACACTGTTAATGGTCTAGGCACCCTAGTTGTTGGCGCGTTGGAAATCGACACTGGGGGCGCTCGGCTCGAATCCCGATAAGCGCCAACTGAATGCTATCGTGTCTCAGCCGGACATGGGCACGTTAAATCTGTAGGCCAGAAAGTCCTTCGGTGAGGTTTTAAGGGGTGGGGGGAGAGTACGAGAATCTCAGATGTTGCTTCTTGGGATGCTTGGTCAAAATTGTGGTGGGATCGGCAAAAAGGTCTGCCACGTGTCCGTGGAGTGTCCAGTAGCTGTGAGCTGAACAGGATCCGCATTTGTTCACCCTGCAGACTTTGATGGAGCTCCTTAAGGTTAATTCGACCAGGGGGCATAAGTGCAAGAACAAAAATAGAACAAAAACACGTATGTGTATAAGTGTATGTAAGCATCTATATATGTTTGACGGGAATTGAAAACACTAGGAAGCAGAACGGGGATATGTGATCTTCAAATCAATCGAGCAAAATTACACTGGAGTGAAGGAATAAATTTTTCAAGCCCTCATACACGCCAACAGTGAATAACAACTGCAACATACCTTTTAACTTAAGACATAATTGTTTTTTAAAAACTTCGTCTTTTTTTACATCGCACTAAAAAATGATAATATATTGATACAGACATGAAAATCAAAGAGGACCAAAAAACCTATTTATTTTTATGTACTAAAACTGATTCGTTTTTCTTCGAAATATAATCCATTATTCAAAATAATTAGGAAATAAAGTGAGAATGTTTTGTTTGTTTTTATCCTTTACATTGAAATTTGATTCGTCGATATCCTTCTAAAATATTCATTTTTGATGAATTCCGAACTCTCGTTTTCTCGTTCAACTTCCTAGCCTACACATTCGTAAGGGGATATCCGTAATTCATTCTGCGCTTGCCGTCTCTAGGCAATCGATTTCCCATTACGCAAATCGTAAAGACGCTTTAAACCTTCGCCACCCATTATTACGTCCTCCTCCAGGCCGGCAGAAATCACATTTGTTCCAGACGAATCACATTCGTCTGGAACACCCCCAAAATGGACGTTATTACTGCGAAATTTCCCTATTTGCGGGACGCGCCTCGAATTGAGTGAACAGTTTGAGAACAAAAGGTCGTAATTCATGAATGTTCCCAGAGGAAAAATTGATAGAAAATCGTTCGCTAAAATTAGGCCCATTATGGGAGAGTGATGTTCTCTCTTCCGGTGTCGGTTGGGTGTCTTGCTCAGAAGTTTGTTCACATATTCAGTCCTTGTAAAAAGAGAATATTTTTTCCATCCTAAGAAATATTCGGAAACCGTAACAAAATTTCAAAAGAAAAAGTGTTGAGCTAAAATTATTAAATCTCTCTATTTCAATAATTTTCAGTAAATTTAACATTTTGTGGAAGAACATAAAATTTAATAAAGTGATTTATCAAAGAAAAGTTAATTTATATCAAAGGAAAACATGACAATTTTAAAAAGAAAAATAATTCAATGAAAAATTATAAAATTTCTCTTGTACCATTTCTCTTAAATTAATTTCTTTTAATGTCATACGGAAGAACATTAAATTTTATAATGTGATCCTTTAATAAGAAATTAATTTTTATCATAAGAAAACTTTTTATGCTAATCCTTCCTTTAATGCAATTATTTACAAGAATATTTGATCGAAATTCGATCTTTGTAAAGGGAAAACTTTTTTTTTTCACCTGAACAAATTTAAGGAAGCCCGTAACAATTTTTTACAAAAATAAAAAGATTATGGTAAAGTTATTAAACCTCTCGCTTTCCGTTTTAATAAAGTTAAGCAGTTTTAACATTTTATGAAAGAACATGGAATTTAATAAAGCGATTTTTCAAAGTAAATTTAATTTATATCAAAATAAATCTATGACAGTTTTAAAAAGAAAAAAAAATTCACTTAAAATTGTAAAATCTCTTTCTTACCATTTCTCTTAATTTAAGTTCTTTTAATGTCATATGTAAGAACATAAAATTTCATAATGTGATCCTTTAATAATAAATTAATTTTTATCAAAAGAAACCATTTTTTGCTAATCCTTTAATGAAATTATTTACAAGAATCTTTGTTCGAAATTCAATCTTTGTAAAGGGCAAACTCTTTTTCCCTTGAACAAATACAGAAGGTCGTTCGCACTTTATGGAAACGATTTTGAAATTTATTTTTCGCGTTTGCAATTTGAGATAAAAATTTGGTACCTCCAGAATAATCGTCTGCTTCTGTTTTGTTTTCATTGGAATGTAAAATAAAAGATTTATTTTGAAAATGACTCCTAAAATTGATAAATGAATCGAAGGTTACGTAACTGCGCTTTCCGAGGAGAAATATTCGTAACAACAAATTATAAAGCGGTGTAAAAATCACGGTTATGGCATTTCAAAAAAAGGTATTTATAATATATTAAATTTTAAAGGGAAAAAACGTCTAAATGAAAGTAAAAATGAAAACATGACCGCGAAACCTCATCCTAAGACTGTTCGAACGCATCTAAATATCAAGAAAGTGAAGTCTCTGATTCTAAAAGAAAATCCGCCAACTCAAAGATCCATTGAATCGAAACTAGGAATGTCTTCTGACACTGTAAGTAAAATCATTCATAAAGATTTGAAGTTAAAAAAGATGTTTAAACCTAATGTTCATCTGCTATTGCCAAAGCATATTGCTGAAAGAGAAAAAAACTGTAGAAAATTATATGAAAAACACTTAGCTGCTGAAAAATGGAAATTTGTGGTAACACTCGTTGAGTCATGGGTGTGTTTAAGTGACTGTAATAAAAAAATGATCAATTTTCTATTGCTCAAGTGACGGGAATGACCGTACGAAATGGCTTCGGCTCTGTAGAGAAAAGTTCCCAAAGGGATTCATTATAGTTGCAGGATTTTGTTACAACGGTAAATTAAAAATAAAAAAAGTCTCAGGTAAAGCCAAAATTAATGCACTCTTCTATCAGCAGAATATTTTAGAACCAATTTTTGAAGAAGGAATTCCAGCCTTATACGGAAAGGACATCGATGAAGTTGAGCTTCATATGGACAAAGCCTCTAGTCACGTCTAAATCAACTGCCGCTTATTTAGCAAAGAAAGAACAGAAAAAGGAATAAAGTGTATCCCATTCATTAAATGGATACCTGTAATGGATGTCCCATTCATTAATGAGTACCTGTAAAATCCGCTGAGACTTATCCAATGGACTTTTGAGCTTTCAGTTTATTAAAACGAGACTTAGGAAAACGGCATCCAAGAACACTGAACGGACTTTGGAAAACGGTCCAAGAGGAATGGGGTAAAATTGACATGACAGTACTAAGAGAAAGTTTACTTTCATGGAAAATTCGAGCTAGAGCTATTGTCAACAACCATGGCTATCAGATAGAAGCAAATCACCTGAAAAAATACGGCATTTATACATAAAACTTAACTATCAAAATTATTTCCATAAAGTGCGAACGACCGTCTGTATAAGGAAGTCTGTAACAATTTTTTACAAAAATAAAAAGATTATGGTAAAATTATTAAATCTCTCGCTTTCTATTTTCATAAAGTTAAGCAGTTTTAATATTTTATGAAAGAACATAAAACTTAATAAAGTGATTTTTCAAAGTAAAGTATTTATAGTAAAAGATACCTATGACAATTTTAAAAAAAACATATAATTCAATTAAAATTATAAAATTTCTCTCTTACCATTTCTCTTAAATTAAGTTATTTTAATCTAATATGGAAAAACACAAAATTTTATAATGTGATCTTTTAATAATAAGTTAATTTTTATCAAAAGAAAACTTTTTTTTTTGCTAATCCTTTTCGTGAAATTATGTACAAGAATCTTTGTTCAAAAATTCAATCTCTGAAAAGGGTAAACTTTTTTTCTCACCTGAACAGGAAGCTTATATCAATTTCTATAAGAATTAAAAGATTATGGTAAAATTATTAAATCTCTCGGTATCCGTTTCAATGAAGTTAAGCAGTTTTAATATTTTATGGAATAAAATAAAATTTAATAAAGTTATTTTTCAAAGTGAAGTTTATTTATAACAGTTTTTAAAGGAAAAAATAATTCAGAATTATAAAATTTCTCTCTTTTCATTTCAAAGTTAAACAGTTTAAATCTCATATGGAAGAATGTAAAATTTAATAAAGTGATTTTTCATAGATAAATTATTACATTTTAAAAGAAAACCCATAATATTTTTAAAGCAAAACTATTGTACCGTAAAGAGGCCAATAAATTAAACTTTCACATTAGGAAAGACATCAGGTAGCGTTTTCGTCATTTTATTTACGGTACAGAACACACACACACACACTATATACAAGACAGAATTATATACAGGAACAGAATAACATCACCACATTCTAGCTTATGTCCCAAGCGTCCCCCTCTCGCAGGAGGGTAATGACCTTCTCCCCCGCAAAATCATCTTCCCACCAAAATTCTTTTCTTCTTGACGCATGCGCTTAGAAACAGCTGAGGACTTGACTCTCACAAACAGATTTCGGGGGGGGGGGGGGGTTAGTGCGGTACACTATTAAATTCAAAATTTACAGTAGCACATTTTCTACTATTTACAGTAACATAAATGCTGATAATCCAATGAAAAAGGTATTTTCAGATAGCCTGAACTTTTCTGCGCCTTGCAACAGGATTCATTTTACAAATTTCGTTCACCAAAGGAATTCAGGAGCGTTTAAAACACACCATACAAGATTTTTTACACGAATAATTTAAATTTCAAAATATTATTTGCATTTTTTTTAAAGACGAAATATTCTCCGAGGTGTAAAATTTCTTTCTCTAATGCAGAGCACGATTTTTAAAAAAAACTGTTTAATCCAATTCGACAATCCTTGGACACATTTTCTCCATAGGTTAACATTGAGGTGAGAGTATCCAATAGGTTTAGTGCACAGCAGCTTTAATAGTAGAAGGCTTTAAATTTAAAATTAGAAGCGTTAGAAGCAGGCACAAACTGCCTCATATTATGTATAAATTTTCAACTGAAATTCAAATTTGTGTAAGTCTGATATTGCTCTGCGAATGGAGCTAAAGAAGAAGACACATGGCAGGTGAATGTACGAGATCTTCAGGCGTCAGTTAGCAGTTAGTACGAAGTAGACGGGCGAATACAGAATTCTGTTTACTGCATTTGTAACTCTGAATGGCTGTAAAAAGTCTTACACAAGAATGAAAGCATTGTTGCGTATTTATAAATACCTGACTTTAGGACTTGCTTAATTTTAGGACTTGAATCAAATTTGAAGAAAGTGTCAATTATACCGTATAATCATCCTCATGCAACCAGAATAACATATGCAGCAACCGAAAGCAGCTAGGAAAACTTTACAAGGATCCGCGATAGTTTATTTAATTTTCTTGGACACGCAAAGATAAAATGCAAACAGTTAATTATTATTAAATATGATGAATACCTGTCAATACAAAGACATATGGCACACGGGAAAAATGACTCATTAAAACAGATCGTTAGTGTAGTTACGTACACTGGTCAAAAGGACGGTATTTTTTGTGTAATATAGTGAAATTTCACCTCTTTTGGATCGGTATCTCTAAGTATAGCTTTCCTCTTACACTGTTAAAGGCCGTCCGTACTTATCTATGAAACTAAAGACTATCGTAAAATCTTGACTATAATACGCAGGCTTAATTTTGCGCGAAATTTTCGGAAAAAATTAAAATTCAACTATAATACGCACCCATAACTTTTCAGTATTTTATTTAAAAATTGCACAGATATTTAATAACAGAAATAAAATTTGTAATAAAAAGAAACGAAAACGTTAAATTCGCTAGAAAAAAATCTTAAATTTTTAATTCAAAACAAACAATACTATCAAATTATCAGTCTTAATCACTTTCACTAGAATACAGCTCGTCTAATGTTGTTGCTTCCATGTCATAATTATTGGTGCCGTCGTAATATTTAACGTCAACATCATCCTCATTTGATGACACCTGCCCATCCTCCTATAATATGTCGTTCTCACTGCCGTCTGACGTTGAACAATTGATAATTTTTCTGCTGCCGTATAGGACCGTCTTGAAGATATTTAGATGGAAATAAATATAATAAAACAATACATTTTTGCACATGCAACAACCGGGAACTATTATTATTTGTGCGATACGAACTGTGAGTTCCATTTGTTTAAAAGGAACACCTGCTTACTAAACGGGTGGATGAATCACGGAGAGCAGATGCGTGCACACCCGTGTTGCGAAAATGTCTTACAGCTGCTGTACGTTCGTTTATTTAAGGTTTAAAACTACATTTTTATTTTGTTTTTTGTTTTTGTTTTTGTACACGAGTATAACATGCACTCTCATTTTTGCGAACTAAAGTGTGAAAAAAAGTTTGTATTATACTCAAGATTTTACGATATATTTATTAAGAATAATTACAAGATAAAAAGAACTTTTTATATACCATAATTTTAAATTTTCTGTTGAATCATATAAACTTGACAATTCTATGTATTAATAAATACTTTTTAAAAAATTTTATGATGAATTAACCTATCAACTTGAAAGAAAATTATGTTAATTGGAAGTTAAGTTGCGTTTAACTTTTCGTTTCCGTCCCGGACGATAGATGGCTGCACCTGTAAACAAAACAATGTTAATTGAAAATTTCTGAAAATGAATTTAATTCTGCTTAAAGATGGCTAAAAGTATTAAAATAATGCATTGTCATTGTGGTTTGAGCTATTCTAAAAGTTTCAAATGTCTAGCTAGTCGGGAAGGTAGTTAAAAATCGATTGCAAGATTTGTACGGGACAAACACACAAACGCACAAACAAACAAGAAAGCGAGTTAATAAAAACATGGTAAAAAGAAGTCAGCTTGTAAACTCAAAATAAATCTTGTTTAAAGTTCCATGTGAAATTTTAAAGCTATTTTCCTTCTTTTATACAAGGAAATATAAAAAAATATAAATGATCTTGATCATTTATATTTTTATCTTTTCACAAATCAGAATTTGCCTGCTGTGTTATATACTGAATTCCAAATATTATATCATTCTTAATGGAGTCAGTTATATGTATGCAAATTAAACTCCAATTCACCATTGTTCCCTTGTTGATATTAAATTGCGAAATATTCAGTTGTAGCAATTCATGAATATGCACACAAGAGGTAAGTTAAATTGTCGCTAGATTGTAAACAGGAGACTAATTCGATATTCACCCGCTTTCACTTCGAAATGCAATTATTGTTCAATCAAAGAGAAATGAGTGGAATAGTCGTTCAAAATGACTTCCTCCGCGAATCAATACCGAGAATCATTCCTCATTTCAGACTCATCAAATTACCCAATAAATATTACTAACTTTAATAACCAATTTGAGCATTCTAATTGGTACTCACAGAAATTTAATATTTAGTAGAGGATACGGGAAATATTGAAATTTCATTTAAACAAGTTTTCATGAGGAAGTCAATAAAATTATTCTGAAAACGCCAATAACTGCACAATGAGCTGTTTGGTTGTTATAGTGGATTTTATATCATTCTGTAATAATTACTGTCAAACTTGATCACATTAGAATCTGCACATCCGCACTGACTGAAACAGGTGATCAATTTTTAACGTAGGATTACGTTCCTCCATAACGGTCCTTCGGAAAGCAAAAATTTCAGACGCTAAAACAGTCCGTCGTCACGAGTTATGATTTTCACAGCACGCCAAACCCAATCTGTATCGCAAACAGTAAACAGTTAAACAGAAAATTACCAAAATGTATCAAAATTTTGCATTATTTATATATATATATATATATATATATATATATATATATATATATATATATATATATAAATAACATTCTTTCCAGAATCTTTGTCTCCGCAAACGAATGACGAGTGATAAATAAGCGAGGGACGTGGACATAGTTTAGAAAAGAAACAGGACGTTTAAGTGCCATTAAGGATGAAAAAGAAACCGCTAAAGGAAGTGTACAATGTGGGGTATGCTTAGACCAGATGCAGATGTGAAAGATATAGAAAGAGGGGAAAGCACACTAACGAGGAAAATGTTATATATGTTACGGTTCAAAAGCACAGCAACATTAGGCACAGATGAAGGAATCAATTAAGAAATGATCGAGTTAAGAGCAGCAATTACGAGTGATAAATAAGCGAGGGACGTGGACATAGTTTAGAAAAGAAACAGGATGTTTAAGTGCCATTAAGGATGAAAAAGAGACCGCTAAAGGAAGTATACAATGTGGGGTATGCTTAGACCAGATGCAGATGTGAAAGATATAGGAAGAGGGGAAAGCACACTAACGAGGAAAATGCGTTGAATAGTGATGGTTTTGGCTAAGTGGTGGAAAATCGGAAACAGATGATATTCGAGAAGATGGGAATATTGCCGTGGGAATAATGATGATGGGAGGCGAGTGGCCCCACCTACGAGAAGGCGGAGACAAAGAAGATTCTGGAAAGAAATGAGTAGCCCAATAGAATAGGAATAAAATATATCTGACCAATAAGAAAACGAAGGAATGAGCGGATCCAAAATGAAAGGGGGAAAGAAGGTAGTGGACTAAAAAATATACACGCAAGAAAAAGATTCATTCATGCTACAGAATTATGAAATGACGACTCGCGAGCTGGCAGCGAAGCAGCGTCGTTAGACATTTTTATGCAGAGAGCACTAGTACTGTGGACGGCAACCAGCCAGCCATTGATGGGAATGACGGGAAGTTATTAACCCGAATGCCTCGAGTCCACAATAAGCAGAGAAAACCCTCTAGATGATGGTCAATTTGAAAGAGCTACGAAACAAGAAATTAAACCCCAGCCAGCAGAACTCCTGTGAATAAGGCCCGAACCGACAACAGCACGAAAGAAATGCCCACATCCCAAGGAGCTATTAGCGAGATACGACATCTAGCCAACGAGACTGACAATGGAACGCGTTTCTGAAGGAGCGTGCAGAATGTCACAGAAAGAGCTACGAATAAACCCCACCCGCCAGTGATTGCCATTCGAGGAGTGCACATGGACAAAAGATTGGAATGAATCGTCAGTGAAGGTATTGTGCTGTCTATAATTGATATATATTTAACGTGTATAAAGTGTGCCTCTCATCCTTGATTCAGATAATGATAGTTAGTGTATAAGAGTTACATGAATTGATATTATAAAATGGTTAAATTGGTAGCTCACCCCTTAAATAAATAATCGATGTATGAACGTGTTATGTAAATGGTTAATGTAATTGTGATGATAACTATTGAGGAATAATGATGATGAGTAAATGTATTAAGCAAAAGTTGATAATTGTTTATTAGAGGGAGTACCTCGTAATTAACTAATTGAAAGTAGAGTTTTAACATAGAAGGTTTACGAATACGAGAAAGTGAATTGTGTAATAGTGTTCATAAATGAATTAAGTGTAAAACTTACATACTAAAGATAATGTGTTGATTTAAATAATGTGTATGAGTGTTATGTTTTTAATAAATCCATCTGTAATTTATCAATCAGATAATCTGTAATTCTTCATAAACGCAACGCAGATATGAACAGCGTGGTCGAACAAGTAGATAGTGAGTGCATAATTAATGATTGGTAATTCACCTCAAATTGACAACTAAGAACACGGTACTAACCACTGTATGCATCACATTAGACCATTACAATATATATATATATATATATATATATATATATATATATATATACATATATAAGTACGTACATATATATATATATATATATATATATATATATATATATATACATATATAAGTACGTACATATATATAGATATATATATACTTAACACATACTACATACATATATACATACAAAAGAGGTAAGCAACGATAAGTAATCCTACGTTAATAACCCGCCGTAGTTTCGTTAGAAGAGACTACCTGAAATTGTTTTCCATTATTCTTTGTTCATTATTAAAAATTACTTAACATTTTCAATAAATTACAATTTCAAAACCGAGGTTTTCTTAGGTATGAGTTGATGTAAACTCTCAATTAAGTGTTTTCACTGTTTTTTGGATAAGGAGGGATCCCCGAATCAGTTCACGTGATATTAAAAGTTAAAATATAGCTAAAATTTGGAAAAGCTCTAATTAATATTTGCCATAAATTTCGCCAGTACTACCAAGGTTTTCATTAGTAAGAGTGCAAGTAAACTCTCAATTATAAAAGTAAACTCTCAATTATGAACCTTTAACTCCTCTCTTCTGAGCCATGGGTGGCTCCAGAATGAGTTCACGTGATGTTAAGAGTTAAAATGCAAGCCAAAATTCGGAAAAGCTCTTAATCAATATTTACCATAAATTTAGCTAGTAACACGAAGGTTTTCATTAGCAAGAGTAGAAGCAAACTCTCATTTATGAACCTTTAAGTCCTCTCCTTTGAGCTATGGAGGCACCGAAATTAGTTAAGTGAAATTCAACGTTAAAAATTGCAAGCTAAAATATTGAACATTTCTAAATAATATTTTTTATAAATAAAGTTAGAGAAACCAAGTTTTTCATTGTAAGAGTAGAAGTAAACACTCAGTTATGGATCTTTAACACTTGTCTTTTTAACCGCGAGTGATCCCCGAATCAGTTCACGTGATGTTAAGAGTTAAAATGCGAGCTAAAATTCGAAAAAGCTCTTAACTAATACTTGCCATAAATTTCGCTAGTAACACCAAGGTTTTTGTTATTAAGATTAGAAGTAAACTCTCAATTATGGACCTTTAACTCCCCCTTTTGAACTATGAGTGGCTCCCGAATCAGTTCAAGTGAAATTCAGAGTTAAAATGCAAGCTGAAATTTAGAAAATCTGTAAGTAATACTTTCTACAAATCAAGTTAGAGAAACCAAGTTTTTCATTGTAAGAGTAGAAGTAAACTCTCAGTTATGGATCTTTAACACTTGTCTTTTTAACCGCGAGTGACCCCCGAATCAGTTCACGTGATTTTAAAAGTTAAATGCAAGCTAAAATTCGGAAAAGCTCTAAATAATATTTGCTATAAATTATTCCGTGATCTTTGCCGTTACCTTTGAAGAAATAATTTAAAAATTATTAATAATTACAAGATAAAAAGAACTTTTTTATACCATATTTTTAAATTTTCTGTTGAATCATATAAACTTGACAATTCTATGTATTAATAAATACTTTTTTAAAATTCTTTTGATGAATTATCCCATCAACTTGAAAGAAAATGAAGTTAATTGGAAGTTCAATTGCATTTAACTTTTCGTTCCCGTTCCGGCCAATAGATGGCTGCACCAGTCTACAATACAAAATTAACTGAAAATAACTAAAACTAATTTAATTCTGCTTAAAGATAGCTAAAAGTATTAAAAAATTCATTGTCATCATGTTCTGAGCTATTCTAAAAGTTTCAAATGTCTAGCTAGTCGGAAAGTTAGTTAAAAATCGATTGCAAGATTTGTACTGGACAAACACACACGCAAAGAAACACACAAGCAAACAAGAAAGCAAGTTTATAAAAACATGGTAAAAATTGGCATTTAAATGAAGCCAAAATCTGCAAATTTCGTTGTTCCAAAGTATAAGTTATTAGCGGTTTCTTTTTATAAAAGAAAAGAAAACAATTAAATGGTAACACGGAAGACTTGATCAATTTTTAGGTATAATTTCACGTGCCACTTTCATTGTACGGACAGATCAATGAACAGAACACCCCTGATGTGCCACTCTAGCAAATAAGATAAAGAAATGCTTAGCAGTGTATTTAACGACAATGGTTAATGTAGGGAATACTGATTGTATATTTTCAATAAGAAATACGTGTATTTACTGGTTATTGAGCTCATTTCAAAATTTATTCGACTCATAAGAAAAGTTAAGACTTGCAAAAAAATAGATAATTTTTACTTATTTATCAAACTCAGCAGATGACTGCCATTTTCTGAAACGACTGCCATTTCCAGACGGCTGCCATTTTTGGCGCTCGAACGACTGCCATTTTCGGAGTACCTGGCCCGAAAATGACACTTATTCAAAAAAGGCTTGGCAGGGAGCGTGTTCAGAGCAGTTTTATTGACTTCGACTTGTATGCGAAGATTCCGATAAGTCTCTTTTTGGACCCATTTCTAGAGATAAAAAGGAAATAAAGGCCGAGTACAAATGATTCCGCCTCACGTATAAATCACATGACTTTTATGAAATTTTTTTATTATATACTCTCCTCTAAACTAATGGGAAATTCGAGAATTCTCTGACATTCATTTTGAGGCATTTCTACTCGGTATTCTAATTTTGCGAATCACTTAGTTCTTTTATTTAAGACACTTGCACAAAAAGCATAATTTCAGCACAAATTTTTAAGCGTTCCGAACTTCTCCAATTTTTTTAACTTTTTGAACAGTATTTGTAACTAGCTGCATGTATCTGTTATAGGTATTTTAAAAAAAAAAAAGAAAAACAGAAAAAGAAAAAAAAAAAAAAAAAAAGAAAGATTCTGCATTAAGTGCGGATCACCTTTTAACTGTGAAAATAATCACATAGGTAATTGTATGTATTGGTAAAATGGTCTGTTTCGATGCCAATGTTATGAACATGTACCTTGATCAGCTTTGTACATATTTGCTTAAATAAGTTTGTATCAATGTATATTGTTTTATAAGTTTTTGGTGAATTTAATTTCGTATTATAGCTAAGAAAATGGTATTGCATTTTTGTTTTCTATCTCGATCTTGGAAATGTGTCTATTTTTGGAACAGAATTATGTTTATGTGAAATAATTATGCGCTTGCAATATGTGTAACTTGTATAATAATGTAATTTAAAATAATATTAAGTGTTGTAAAGCCAGTATAAAATTTGTGAATATATAAACCGCCGTATAAGCTTTTCGCTGAGGTCGGTGTAACTTTCGAACTTTTTAAACTTTCAGACGAGAATAATCCGGCACTCCTCTTTTTAAGTTCATTCCATGCTCCGGTTTTCTGCACCAATCTAGTTTTGACTTCATATTTTTAAAATTAAAGTTTTTGTTAATTTTGAAAAAAAATTTAAATTTTAAATTTTTTAAATTTTAAATTTATTTTAATCTTATATTTCAAAAATCCTACACATTTTTGGACAAGGGGTGTGAATGTTTTTAAAAATATAAAACTTTTATTTATAATATATATATATATATATATATATATATATATATAGATAGATAGATCGATAGATATATACAGTGGTACCTCGACTTACGAGTTTAATTCGTTCCATGACTTAGCTCTTAACTCGAAACACTCGTATCTCGAATTCATTTTCACCATTGAAATGAATGGAAATGCCATTTATTCGTTCCGATCTCCCCCAAAACACCGCAATTTTTTTGTTACATGTTTTTAAATAAGAAAAACGTGCTTATAAACGACGAACATTGTATAAAAGCGCAATACAGTAGAATGTACTGCAATAAATTTGTTTTATTAAGTGTAATGTACAACATTTACCTTGGAGATCAGACTTGAAGATGTTGATGGAAGAGGAGGAGAAAGGCTGAACTGAAAAATTAAATCTTTTTCGTTGATTTTTTACCTTTTCGCCCCGCTTTCCTGACTTTCGCTTTTATTACCAGCTACTCTGTTAAAGTGAACGAGTGAGACACGGAAGCTGGGCGATTGTTGCATCGTTCACTGTGGCTCTAATGTCCAGATTCTGAAAATCTGAAGTATGTTTTCTCAGAATCCAATCTCTCGGTTTAAGACTGGATAGTAGTCTCAAAATAATATGTATACAAGTGTATAATAATTGTACATAAAGTTGTAAATATTATATGCTTCTTGTGTTCTCATTTGATGAGCACGTAACTCGGCATTCGCTGTTGAAACTAGCGGTGGGGTGTCTGAAACCTGCTCGTAACCCGAATTTTAGCTCGTAACTCGAAGTAAAAAATCTACCGAGAGAATGCTCGTATCTCGAAAAACTCGTAAGTCGATATACCACTGTGTATATATATATATATATATATATACTAGCTGAAAACCCGCACTTCGCTACAGAGTATATTCAAATTAAATACAACGGTCAATATATGCATTTAACGCCAAAATAAATAAATATATATATATATATATATAATAAAAACGACGATCAATGTATGCAATTGATGTAAAAAAATTATACATTTAGAAAAAAAATCGTGAGGGATATTTTTATGTTATGCACGTGACGATAAATTTATTTAAAGTACCAGAAAAAGAAATCACGTGATCAGAATTTAATAAATTAAATTCTAAAAATTAATCTTTAAAAATTCACCAAAATTCAGAAAATGGAGGTAAATATTCGAAAAAGATTTCATTTTAAAGGAATTTATATGATCTTTCTTGGGATATAAATTTTATATCCCTCAAATTATTATTTTAAATTCAAACTTAAAAAATGTCACTAAAACAGCTTAAAAATTTAATTTTAAAAAGTCTATGAAGAATTTTTCAAAAATCTTTCTTTTTGCACCCCTACACTATAAGAAGAATCGCCATGCAAAATTTCAGCCCTTTAGGTCCAGCGGTTTGGTCTGTGCGTTGTATGTCAATGAGTCAGGCAGTTACGGAACAGTAAGTTTACATTTGCGTATATATATAAACCCAGATATGTCCACTTACATGTGTTTTAAGAGTCTTATCCGGAACTGTAACATATGAAAATAACTGCGCACTCTAACAGCCGTTATTCTAAATCCCCTCAATATTTTATCCTGGATCAGATTTAAGTTCCTCTCATGTACTCTTGTGCTAATAAGAATTATTTTATTCAATTAGAAACTCGTAGTTGAAGTTTCCCGCAACGTTATAGTTTATCTCTTTAAGTCATTAAGGTCTTCCGGTGCAATGAACTGGAGCAGATATGAGTATAAACTGTTTTAGTGTCTCGGGGCAGTAATCCATGTGTTCAACTAATGTATATAATTAATTTTAGAAGCATAACTAAGGTACATTTTCTCTGTGGTATTGACTAAAAGTCTAAGCCGCCGTTATAAACTGGTGTAATTTATATCAGAAATTTAATAAAGGAGCATGTGTAATAGACAGATTTGAGTAAAGTAATTCCGCTATGTTGTTCTTAAGTATAACGACTGGTGTCTGCTTTACACTTTTTTACTTAGATATGTTATTCGGACATGCAAGGCAGATTTAAGGCTGCTATGTATTAACCCTATTGAATTCACTCTAATGTTAACCTATAGAGAAAATGTGTCTACTATTTACAGCTGCATAAATGCTGATAATCCAATAAAAATGGTATTTTCAGATAGCCGGAACTTTTCTGAACCTTGCTACAGGATTCATTTTATAAACTGTTCATTTTATAAACATTTTATAAACTGAAATGTAAGAGTCCATCAAAGAAATGTAAGAGTGTTTAAAACACACTGTAATAGATTTTTTCCCGAATAATTTAAACTTTAAAATATAATTTGCATTTAAAAAAATTTCCCGAGGTATAAAATTTCGTTCTCTATTACGGAACAAAATTTTTTAAAAAAATCTTTAAATCCAAGTCGGCAATCCTTGGGCAAATTTTCTTCATAGATTAACATTGAGGTGAGCGAATCGAATTAGTACACAGCAGCCTTAAGGGCTCGAAAGGACACTCTCCATATAATACTCAAGTAACGGTATCCTATCTATATATATAAAACAGTTCCGCGGAACTGTTTTACGCGTAACTGACTCAGTTACGCGTAACTGACTCACTGACATACAACGCACAGACCAAACCGCTGGACATAAAGAGCTGAAATTTTGCATGGCGATTCTTCTTATGGTGTAGGGGTGCACTAAGAAAGATTTTTGAAAAATTCTTCTTAGATTTTTTTAAATTAAATTTTTAAAGATGTTTTTGTAACTTTTTTAAGTTTGCATTTAAAATAATAATTTGAGGGTTATAAAATTTATATGACGAGAAAGATCATAAAACTTCCTTTAAAATGAAATCTTTTTCGAATCTTTACCTCGATTTTCTGATTTTTGGTGAATTTTTAAAGATGACTTTTTAGAATTTAATTTATTAAATGCTGATCACGTGATTTCTTTTTCTGGTGCTTTAAATAAATTTAACGTCACGTGCATAACAACTAAATAGACAAAAAAAACTTTTTTTCTTTCTAATGCAGCAGAGGATTGGATATTATCCAACAAAAATAAATATCCCTTACGATTTTTTTATAAATAAATAAATATATATATATATATATATATATATATATATATATATATATATTACATCAATTGTATACATTGATCGTAGGATTTATTATAAATATATTTTTTTGGCATTAATTGCATACATTGACCGTTGTATTTAATTTGAATGTACTCCGTAGCGATGCGCGGGTTTTCAGCTAGTCTCTACATATAATTTGAACTGATGGCGTTATTTTCTAAAAATCAGGATGCCAACAATCAATTTTTTCTAACATTAACTTTAATGTCTAACGAACTCCTTCGATGTCAAAATCCTCATCAAAAACTTTCGTATAAGTTGAAATAAGATATTGAAGTTTGTAATTTTGTGGATTTCTGACCATTGCAGCATTTTTAAAAACGGAAAAGAAACCTATTTTGGCTTGGAAGGATGCTAATTTAAAGCAATAAGTAATCAGAGGTAAAGCACTTACATAATCCGACCCTTAAGTACTTCTTAAGGACTTTTAAGCAACCTTAATAATATTTTTAAGGACCTAACTGAAGTCTATTTTTAATCTTTCTTTCTGTAATAAAAAGCAGTGCTCTGTTACGGCTGTTCTACAATTGACATAGTTTATTTTCAATAGCCATGTTAAGTTAAGGGAAATTTTCCTCTTGATAATTTCCTAGCTATAGATTAGCAAATGAATGTGCATAAACGTCGTTAATTTGAATACGAGTTGAGAAGTTTTATGTGCATTAAAGCGAAACCGTTTAGTTTTTGTTTTATCTTACAGATTTTTGAGTTATAATAAAGAAATTACACCTGAAATTTGTATGTCAATTGCATATTACTCGTAGTATCGTATTAAAATTTTCAAATTTTAGAAAATAATGTTACCAGCTTTGGACTTCGGTTATGTCCAAAACCAACAATCATACGGCAGTTCGCTTAAAGGTCTACTTCTATATTAAAATTTGGTACTCAAGTGCCAAAGTTGAAATTTCTTTAAAAAAATATACCTATTCTGTGAATAATATTTGAAAGTTTTGAATGACATCTATTAAAACTAATAGATATTTATTTAGACATCAAAAATTTACTCTGTGTATCTATATCTAAATATCATATATGGTTTATCATTACATATAAACAAATGGAACGTTAGATTGAAAGTTTAACGTTAATGGAATAAAAAAAATGGCTGGACTTGATATCTAACGTTCAATTTTTCAATGCTCTGGACGCTATCATTACCATCTAACAAAATGAAATCGACTTATATAATTAAGGGCAATTATTATCTGAGTTCAGCAAAAGCTGAAGAAATTACTTTTGTGAATACAGAGAATAATTCTTTTACTAGAATTTTTAGGACAATCGATTGTTGCTAGATCGGACCTTGTCAATGTTGTTTGCCAATTCTGGGCACTTGTCACTTAGGTTATTCACACATAATTCCCGTGAATCGTTGGTTGATTTGAACGGGGGCACCGTAAAAGTGAACTAACACCACCCCCTGTTGCCGCCTCAATTTTGACCGAGCCACATCTGGGGGATCGTACTTTCTCCCACACTTTCTGACCTCATAGATGACTTATTTCCGGTCTATTTATTCAACGTATCATGTCCCGCCTAGAAACAAAGGTATTTTAATGGCATTTGTCGAGATTCTAACCGAACATGCCCAAAGCGCTACCACAGGGCTACCACGGTTCCTACCTAGTCAATGTTTAATACGGGCTTCTTTCGTTTTTAAAACTTAAAAATCATGAGTTTTTGTCCAAATCATAACATGGTTTTACACACACAAAAGCCTTCATTTTATCCTCAGTATGATTAGCAAAAAAATTTCAATAGACATTAGATACACGAACAACTATGGGATGCAATATACGTATATTATATTAACTGTTTAATCAACGAAAACTAACAAGGAGTTATTTAATGTAGATGAACAAAAATATTAGAATAATTTATTTACTCTGAAATTAATATCTATGTTGTCGGTGAATCCTGAAACTTCGTAAAACCATATTCCAACAAATTTACTGAACCATTTCTAAATCTTCATCATTTTTGATTTCCTTTTTTCATTGCAAAGCATTCATGCATATCTTTGAAAACTAATTCCAATTGATTCAAATGCGAGCATCTTTAATTGATTCGATTCGAGACAAAGCCTTCAAAAGCCTTATTTACCCCTCTTATTTACATAAGTCATATTCCAAAAACTGAAATCCTTTAAATAGGGGCTCAATTAATTACTTTAGTTGTTTATTCAAAAAAAAACCTTTAGATCGTCAACTTCTAGAAAAGTAAATATTCATGGAGTTTTACTTTGGGAAGTTACGGAGATCCGGGTAATTATTTTTTAAATTTCTTTTTTTTTTAATCATTGAGTTTGTTGTTCGGTTTTCAATAATATGCAGTTTTATGGATAATACATAAAACTCTTTTAAAAATATCTTCAAGGAATTTTCTACTAAAATGAAAAATATCTGCCCTAGAACCTAACATAAAAAGTTTTGGAAAGATTTGGGGAAATAGACCAGTCTAACATCTTTTTTGTGCGGAAGATAAAACCATGATCCATAAAACATACTAATCTGAATTAAATTTTTTAAAATTTCCATCTCAATTAGTGTAGTGGTTAAATTTTATCTTTTACCGTATTTTAATATTTTTTCTCAATTTATTTCGTTGTTATGCACGTGACGCAAAATTAATTTAAAGTATCACAAAGAGAAAAGAAACCACGTGATCAGCATTTAATAAATTAAATTCTAAAATTTAACATTTGAATATTCACCAAAAATCAGACAATGTAAGTAAAGATTCGAAAAAGATTTCATTTTAAAGGAATTTTTATGATCTTTCTTGTGATATAAATTTTATAACCCTCAAATTATTATTTTAAATGCAAACTTAAAAAATGTTACAAAAAAGCTTAAAATTTAATTTTAAAAATCTAAAAAGAATTTTTCAAAAATATTTCTTAATGCACCCCTACACTATAAGAAGAATCGCCATGCAAAATTTCAGCCCTTTAGGTCCAGCGGTTTGTCTGTACGTTATCTGTCATTCAGTCATGGAACTGTTTTATCTATACTAATATATAAAGAGAGAGCAGATTTTGTACGTGGAGGGTAATCTCCGGAACCACTGCACCTATTTGAAAAATTCTTTCACTGTTTGAAAGGTACATTATTCCAGATGGACATAGGCTATATATTATGTATATCTGATCAGTAGAAATAAAGTTAGGGGGGATACTCTAGATTTGTGTGCACGGCCGCCATCTTGGATTTTTCGCCAGGGTTTGGCGCATTTCGCATGGCGATAATTATTGCGTTCTGGTAAAAATAACCCAATGTCAAATTCTCTAATTTTAAGATCAAACAGTTATTTCTGATATGATCTTTTAATTACAGAATAATAATTTTAGGTCAGATCTTGGCCTTGACCTGGAAATCTGAGTCAAATTGACTAAACTCAAAAGAGTAAATTATTTTTAAAACTAAGAGTCTTTTTGTTGAAAATTTTTGAATCCATTATCAGTTTTTCGTTAACTTATTAAATTTAATTTGCTTTTAATTTTGTTTATCGATTGTCAATTAGTATACTATAATGATACACCATTTCATTTATTTGAAGTAAAAATTATCTGCCATCATTTTTTCGTAAAATGTAAAATACAGTATACATTTTAAATACAATATATTTTAAAATATTTTATAATTCCAAGTTGTAGTGGATTACAAATAAATTTAAATAACTGAAGTTCAACTTCTCTCTCCCCAGGAACCTAAGTTAAAAAGTTAGTTAAGGTTAAGTTATTGGTTTAGGAAAAGGTTTTTTTTTCCTTATTTCCAACACAGCAGGATAAATGGTCAAATAATCCTTGTCCCGATTTTATTGTATGCACCAAATATTTGGTTAAGGTCAAATCTGAAGTAAAATTTCATTACCACAATGCCCTAACAAAAAAAAAAAAAAAAAGAGGATCTGGTTACCATAAATTTATGGGTTCATAATTATTTTACATTTTTCAAAGCTGAATTTTAGATAATTTTTAAATTGCAAGTTATTTAGGTGGTACGAAAATGCTGTATTGTTTTCTAATTAACAATATATTTGCATAATATTTTGGTGATTCATTGCTATTAGTCAAAGAGTTAGAGCAAACTGAATAGATGGCATTGAAATTTTATCTGTAAGTAAAATTCACTTGACCAAATTTTTCATATGGATCATAATTTGAAAAGGTAGTTTTTAATTAAAAATGACAAAAAAAATCTCAGTCCAACGTTTAAATGATTTTTCAAAAACTTTTCTAAGTTTCATAATTTAAACAGGTGGTTTTTATTTAAAAAGCTAAAAAAAGTCCATCGTTTTGAAAACACCGCTTAAAACACATTGGCGAGAATTTTTCCACTCCTCAAAACACGGTAAAATCGCCAAGTTGACGCAAAAAAATCCAAGATGGCGGACGTGCACACAATTATTAAGTAACGTAATATTAATTTGAATATTATTTTAGGTGCTTAAAATAATTAAAAAAACATTCTTTACTTAAAATCTTTTTTTTATTTTTGTATTTTTATTTCATCTCTTACTCTAATTTTGAGATACCAATATGTATCTATAAACGTTTGTCAATTGTAAACGTTTATATTGTAAACGTCCATATTGTAAACGTTTTGTCAATTAAACGTTTCTCCAAGTGACAAACGTTTAATCTATATCTATATATATATACTAGCGGCCCGTCCCGACTTTGTCCGGGTTGAACAAAATATTATACCAATAAATTTCCAGTTGATAGCCAATAAATCGTAAATCTTTTTTTACCTTAATAATAACCTAAATAATACCTTAAATTAATTTTATGTTAGTTAATAATTAAAATAAATTTTTTAAAGAAAAAGGCATGCCGGAGAACGGCTAGGTTCGAACCGTCAGAACAGAAGCCCACCGCGATAGCACCACAATAAGGATCATTGAAATCTTCGGAACAAAAAGCGGTAGAAGACAGTAGCGGAAACAATGGAGATTGTTAGGATTAAGCCCCTAACTTTATTTCTACTGATCAGATATACATAATATATAGCCTATGTCCATCTGGAATACTGTACCTTTCAAACAGTGAAAGAATTTTTCAAATAGGTACAGTGGTTCTGAAGATTACCCTCCACGTACAAAATCACTCTCTCTTTATATATAAGTATAGATAGCACCACGCTAAGGATCGTTGAAGACTTCGTCACAAAAAGCGGTAGAGGACAGTAGCGGTAACAATGGAGATTGTTAGGATTAAGCCCCTAACTTTATTTATACTGATCAGATATACATAATATATAGCCTATGTCCATCTGGAATACTGTACCTTTCAAACAGTGAAAGAATTTTTCAAATAGGTACAGTGGTTCTGAAGATTACCCTCCACGTACAAAATCGCTCTCTCTTTATATATAAGTATAGATAAAACAGTTCCGTAACTGACTCATTCATTCACTGACTGACTGACTGACTGACATACAACGCACAGACCAAACCGCTGGACCTAAAGGGCTGAAATTTTGTATGGCGATTCTTCTAATAGTGTAGGGGTGCATTAAGAAAGATTTTTCAAAAATTCTTCTTAGATTTTTTAAAATGAAATTTTTAAGCTGTTTTTTAAACTTTTTTTACGTTTGCATTTAAAATAATACATTGAGGGTTATAAAATTTATATCACGAGAAAGATCATAAAAAATCCTTCAAAATGAAATCTTTTTCGAATTTTTACCTCCATTTCCTGATTTTTCGTGAATTTTTAAAGATTAATTTTTAGAATTTAATTTATTAAATGCCGATCACGTGATTTCTTTTTCTGGTACTTTCAATAAATTTATCGTCACGTGCGTAACAACTGAATAGACAAAATAAATATTTTTTTCTCTTTCTAATGCAGCAGAAGATTGGATATTATCCAAAAAAAATGCATATCCCTTACGAATTTTTTATATATATATATATATAGATAGATATATATTTTACATCAATTGTATACATTGATCATCGCATTTATTATAAATATATATATATTTATTTTTTGGCATAAATTGCATACGTTGACCGTTGTATTTAATTTGAATGTACTCCGTAGCGAAGCGCGGGTTTTCAGCTAGTATACTATATACGTAGATAAGGTTGAGCATATTTTGGGGATTTGTAACTCGTAATTTTCGGTTCATAAATCGCAATATGCACATCGTACCCGAAAAGTCACACTCTGCTTTCTTTATATGAATATAAAGAAGTTTACGAACCTAATTATAATAACTGATTTGTAATTAAAAGATTAGACACTAATCCAATCATGTAAGTTTATTAATGAGGACTAAACAGAGTTGTTAATCAGAAAAACAACCGTTTTTCATGAGAATAATGTGTCAACAATCATTTATCGGTTACATTAATTAACTATCCCACTAATTTTGCGAAATTACCTCAGTTATAAATATCCTGCCATAATAATCTTTCATAATGAGAGCATCTTAATTCGCAAGAAAGATAAAGAAATCATCGGTTTTCTCAGATAACCCGCAGGCTTATTTTGACATTTAGAAATACCCGATTTGGGGAGATGTTAGCGACATGTTTTTTAGGTATTTTGGATGCTTGTAAATACGAGATATTTGCTGCCTCAAGCTGAAAATTTCTTATTTTTTAAAATTACCCTAATTATACTGTTGATGATGGGTGATGATGGAGTTTATTTTCAACATCATTTATTTTTTAGAAGCATCAAAAATTTTTTCTATATTTTTTTTAAAGTTGCATCGTAAACAAGAATTTATGGAAAAGCAAGAAACAAATTTATACAACAAAAAAACATGTCATCGAAAAAAAAACTTATCAATTTATGCTGTTTCTACTGTTTCGAAATTTTCTTAACTCCAGCCACATTAAATATATTTACTTTGGTTATTAAATATATTCGATAGTTTTTATTTTCAAAGTTATATGATAAACAAGAATTTATTGACAAGCAAGAAAAAAAAACTTGTTGTCAAAGAAAAAAACTTATCAATTCATGTTACTTCAGTTTCGAAATTCTCTTAATTCCAGCTACATTAAATATGTTTTCATTGATTATTAAATATATACGATAGGTTTTCTTTTCAAAGTTACGTTGTAAATAAGAATTTATAGACAAGCAGGAAACAGATTTATATAAAATTAACTTGTCATCGAAAAACAAGGTATCAATTTATGATGTTTCTACAGTTTCGAAATTATCTTAACCTTTTTTTTAAATCTTCGTCGTAAACAAGAATTTATGGACAATCAAAAAACAGATTTATTAAAAAACAAAATCATTTGTCAACGAATAAAGACTTATCAATTGTTGTTGTCTCTAGCGTTTTGAAATTCTCAACTCCAGCGACATTAAATATATTTACTTTGATTATTAGATATATACGATATTTTTTATTTTCAAACGTATGTTGTAAATAAGAATTTATACACAAGCAAGAAACATATTTATACGAAAAAAATTGTAACCTAAAAAGAAGTATCAATTTATGATGTTTCTACTGCTTCGAAATTCTCTTAACTCCAGCCACATTAAATATGTTTACTTTGAGTATTAGATGTATACGATAGTTTTTGTTTTCAAAGTTATGTTGTAAATAAGAATTTATACACAAGCAAGAAACATATTTATATGAAAAAAATTGTAACCTAAAAAGAAGTATCAATTTATGATGTTTCTACTGTTTCAAATTCTAGCGGGATTTTTTTTATATAAATCTGTTTCTTGCTTGTCCATAAAATCTTATTTACAACATATCTTTGAAAACAAGAACTATCGTATATATTTAATTTATGTTACTTCTACCGTTTCAAAATTCTCTAACTTGAACCACATTAAATATATGTACTTTGATTATTAAATATATATGATAGTTTTTTTAGAAAGTTTTTTTTAAATCTATGTCGTAAACAAGAATTTATGACAATCAAGGAACATATTTATTTGAAAACAAAATCATTTGTCAACGAATAAAGACTTATCAATTTTTGTTGTCTCTAGCGTTTTGAAATTCTCTTAACTCCCGCGACATTAAATATATTTACTTTGATTATTAGATATATACGATATTTTTTGTTTTCAAACGTATGTTGTAAATAAGAATTTATACACAAGCAAGAAACATATTTATATGAAAAAATTGTAACCTAGAAAAAAGTATCAATTTATGATGTTTCTACTGTTTCGAAATTCTAGCGGGATCTTTTAATATAAATCTGTTTCATACTTGTTTATAAATTATTATTTACAACATATCTTTGAAAACAAGAACTACCGTATATATTTAATTTATGTTACTTCTACCGTTTCGAAATTCTTTAACTAGAACCACATTAAATATATGTACTTTGATAATTAAATATATACGATAGTTTATTAGAAAGTTATTTTTAATCTATGTCGTAAACAAGAATTTATGTACAATCAAGAAACAGTCTTATCCAAAAAACAAAAACACTTGTCAACGAATAAACATTTATCAATTTTTGTTGTTTCTACCGTTTCGAAATTCTGTTAACTCTATCCACATTTATTTACTTTGTTTATAAATAT
Organism: Dolomedes plantarius; assembly: GCA_907164885.2. Lineage (NCBI taxonomy): Eukaryota > Metazoa > Arthropoda > Arachnida > Araneae > Dolomedidae > Dolomedes > Dolomedes plantarius. The sequence continues at coordinate 183,971,947 of OU015490.1, forward strand.
ACACGTTACTTTGAAAAATTTAAATATTCAAATTTTAGTTTTTTCTGATTGACGTAATTAAGAACAGTGAAGAATTAAGTTATATAAGGATACGAAACCCCTAAAATGAAATTTAAGAGAGAGAAAATGCAAAGAATAGTTTTTCAAGAAAAATTGAAAAGTGATCCGCTGATAAAAGAAAGAGTTTTGGTTGCATTTTTATCTGAATTCTATACAAAACATTGTAGGGTATATTTAATAAACTTTCGAAAAAGAATTCTCTATACTTATTGTTCTACAATTTTAATTTCTGGGAAATTTCATGTATATAAACTTGAAAACTTCTTTTAAAAAGATTTAAACGTTTTGATCTGTTGCGACGTTTTAAGCATAAAAGCTGTATAAGTTTGCTGTTCTTTTATCATAGTTTATTATATCCACTAATTAATGGCGTATTGTTAAGTTTAAATAAGTAGTTCCTTCAGAACAGATCTTAAAAATTTTATGAATATCGTAAGGATAGCTTTTTAATGCTATTTACTGTAACCTTGTTAAATACATACTGAAAATTATTAAAGTCCTCTTTTTATAAAATGTTTTAGAATTATTTTACATTTTTATTTCTGAAAAAAGGTGTCTTTTTCATCAGC